>VZTF01007181.1:1482841-1552618 GCA_013397755.1 Cnemophilus loriae | reverse complement strand
CCCCTGCCCCTGCCCCTGCCCCGGCCGCGCAGCGCCGGCCGCGGTCGGACGCGGCCTCCGAGTGGGGGCAGAGCCGGTGCCCGGGGCCGCGGCAGGGCTCGAGCAGTGGGGGAACACGAGCTCGCTTCTGTGCGTGCTCGCACATAACTCAGCAGAATGTGCCCGCCCGGCGCCGTGCCTGGGGCTGCCCGACAGGCCCCGTCCCTCCGCGGGGGTTTACCCGGCAGCGCAGGTAGGGCAGGGGAATGTCACGACTCGGTGTCCATCGCCACCCCCCCGCCGAGTGGCACTGGGGCTAGGGGATCGCGGCTTGCAGGGGGCCTCTGCCGCGGTCCTGACTGGAGACCTGGGCAGCCTTTCTGGGAGCAAGACTCTAGGCTAAGGTGGGGAAGATTTTTCCCGTGTTGCCGAGGCTGAAAAGTGAAGCTACCACAAGACTTGTAGCCAATTAAGATGTTAAGGATGTTTCCACAGCCTTAGGAGGTTTAGATGTGACACGCCACGCTACTGCTGTGTTAAGGATGGGGATTAGACATGCCACCTGGGGAAGATAAAAGCTTTCAGCTATTATGTTTGAAGGTATGTACTTGCAAACATGGAATTTTGAACTGCTAAGAGTTAAATGACACCTTCTAGTTGGCAATGATGAGTATTAAGTGCATCTGGGAATTGTTCCCAGGTGACTGTAGCTAATATTTGTGTAAATCTGAGCTGTTTTCACTTCTGATATGTTACATACCTCAGAACTAGCTTAGAGCTCACAAAGACGTAACTAATGCCACTGAGTGATGCAGCAACTTTGAAGTGTCATTGGCTCAGATCAAGATGACCAGTATTTGAATAGGAAGCCAGATGCTACGCTTTAATGTGTAAAATTATTGTGCATGTTGATATATCTGGACAACATTTATAATCTCTTTGGATGGTTATAAGCAGTAAAAGAGTCAAGTTAGGAGAATCAAGCCCCTGGAATATATAGAGTGTATTTGAGGTGAATCAGACACCTGCATTTTGTTTTGTTTCGTTTCATGTTAAATAGCAGTACAAGTAATTCATTTCACACTCAAATACAAATAATATGGCTACATGTGATTAATATATACATAATTTCTCACCTTAACACACTCACAATTTCTGACCCTTTACAATCACTGTTGGTAGCTTAGAGAAGCTAAATATATGCTACTCAAAAAAAAAAAAAGTAAGTATTCATATAGGTTCCAAATAATTATTTTACAATTATTTTCTGCTTCCAGTCCCCAAATAGCAAACAAATGTCTTGACAGAACATTTGATGAATTCACTCACCACTTTTTTCTTCACTGCATTATTTTCCTTCATCATGCCATTGTTTTGCTGTTTGTTCTCCATTGTTATCTTGTTAAGTGATAGCTGAGGAAGAAAAGAGGGAAAGTTGTGTTACTGTTCAGGAGGGGAAAAAGACACGGGCTCTTTAGCAGACATGCTGTCAGTGTTAGAGGAGCAACAGCAGACCCACTGCAACTACAAAAGAAGGTTAGTGAGTCAGGTGGAACTACATTACTATGGCTGGGTTCTAGCCAGGGCATTTGGATTAATTGTTGGTGTGATTCTAATGATTATTAGACCTTACACTAGCGAGGTCATTGCACATTTGCAAAGGAGGAGTCCATTTATTTACTGTTCTGTCAAGCAAATTCTTGCCTGTACATCACCATATGTACTTTAATAATGTTAAACGCCATTTTAATCTTAATTTATTAAGAAACTAAATTGGTTTCTGGTGTTTCAGCGAGGACCAAATATTTACACGGTACTTCATTGTATGATTTTGGGCAGTCCACCAGTTTGTTCAGTTAATTCGGAACATGGATTACTGTGTTCTTTTGCTTCAACATCTTGAGATGACAGCACATTTCAAGATTTTTGGTTGCGTGGCCATTATGGTAATGATAGATCCAGTCCTGAATGCAACTCGTGTTCCAGACAAGAGTCTACAAGACAGTGAGCTATGAGACGTGGGGATTAACAGGCAGTTTGGTAAAGCAGCACACTGGAGTGTTGAGGCCACCACACTTACAAGGGGTTTTTAAGATGAAATCACTTCTATGAGACATTGGCAGTACTGGGGCCATTATATCAGATGGTTCCAAGCAATCAGTCTGAGCTTTTAAGTAAGAGAAACCAGAGATGTAACAGCATCCTAGAACCACTAAAGCCAGAAAAGTTACCTTCTTCTGTCTCTACTTACCAGTGCAGTCAATACTAACAACCTGCAAACAACCTCCTTTTCCTCTGCTTCAAAGGGCCTTAGTCAATTCCTGCTAAATTATTTTTCAAAAAGGACTTTCATGGAAATGTATTTCACTTTATAGGAGAGAGGCTTAGTCTCATCAAACAGTTCTCCTCTCCCTTGCCACATTTAACAAGTATATGAAAAATAATGTCATGACCTGTTCACTGAAGCTCCCACATCCCATACAGATTTCATACATGGATAATGTAGATAATTAAATTAATGAAGGTTCTGACAGAGCACAAACAAAGCATCATCAAACTGGAATTTAAGAGCTGACAAGATAAAGAGTATATGGGTCATAGCACTGAAACAGAAACAACAAAGTCAGAAACAATCTGCTAATCATTTAAGGAGACATAACCTCACAGCTAAGCCACTAGCAGGGATAATGTGTGTCTGCCTTCCCTCACTGCACTTATTTTTAAGTGGCTGGATTTTTTTCAGAACATCTTTAAAACATTTTAAGATATGTCTGTTGTGTCTGGAAAGTTTAATTGCTAGCAATGCACCATCAGTGGAAGTGTTAAGACCGAGCTATTCTTCCTACATTTCAGGTAACCCGCTTTTATTTTTTAACATATCGACTTGATTGTAGCAAAAGGAATGTTACCATATCCGGAACAGACATTCTAGTTGATGCAAAAAATAAGAAATCTGGACTGGAGATGAAGTCACCGAAATCCTGCATGGATTTGTCAATGTTATTTTTGCCTCCTATTAACTTGTGTGCAGGGAAGAGAGACATGATTACAGCAAGCAGAAGCCTGATCTTTAGATTGCAGTGTTCAACAAAATCTGAGCAAGTGATGATCCACTTAGGGAATGAAAGGCTCACATTTGCTCTGACGCTGTTGTTTACCACTCACTGAACAATTGTAGTAGATAATGTGGAAAAGCGTATTCCTTCCCTCTGAAGTTCATATTGCTAGTACCAGGTAAAGTTGCTAAAGTTGTTGATCCAAAAATAATCATTCATTATTTTTAATGTGTCACAGCAGATTAGATTTTTCTTATTCGTAGCTTGTACAGTTAGTCAGGAGGCAACTCATGAATCAGGCAAGGCTCATTTATATCAGGCTGGGGGTATCTTCCATTTTAGCTACAGTTTGCTTATCTACTTATCCAACAGTTTATTTAGCAATGTATGGGTTGAGTTCATTGGTAGGACATGCAATCCAGCTGAGTCCTATGAACTGTTAGCCTTGGCAAGGAAGGCTCAGCAGTTCACAGAAAAGGAACATTATGACTGGCACAGCAAACTGACTTGGGAGACGTATGAATAAACCTACTGTAATCCGGGTTTAATTTTGAACTTCTGTTGAACATTCAACTTTCGTTTACTGACTTGAAGTCAGGAAAAAGAAAAGCTGTTGGAAAGCTGTCGTGTTCTGAAAAAAGCAGATATGCGAAGGGAGCAGTTCAGGTGAACTAAGATTTTAGATAGCCATATTTGCTAAGTTAGATGATCAAATCACCAAGGAGATGACGACGTCAGAAAAGCTGAATTAAAGGTCACAGATGTTAGATGTTAACAAAAAAGAAAAACAACAAAAAAACCCCAACAAGACCAAGCCAGACTAAGAAATGTATGAAACCCGGACTAGATCAATTATTGTTGTCCAGTCTGAGCATAGGGCTCAGTGGCCAGTGAGGGCCCTTTTGCCATCTTCATCAGATGAGCGTGGACTTACACCGAGGCCCCGGTCACTCCACCCAAAGGACAACACAAACAAGCTTCAGGCAGTTTATTCACAATATAAAAGATTCTGCTGTCACAAATTCCTCATGATGAGCATGCACAGCTTCCCTGTCTCCCAAATACAAAATTATATTGTCTCCATAGAAAAATAATGTCTATGTCAACATTGCGCTACTATGAACAGGGAAAATGTGGAAGAGCAGCCTCCAGCTGACAAAATTCTCTTGTAATTACAAACTAGTACAACCTCTCAGGGATGGAAAGGGCCTTTTACCCCTCAGGGCACACCTCTTTCGACTGTAGCAGAGAATAGTTTGCTTTCTTTTAAAAGCAGGAAAAAGAAGCACTAAGAGAGACAACACCACAGTAACATGTGAATGGCAAAGCTTTGGAAAACACATTGGTGTAAAAATAACCCAAACAGACTCAGTACTTCTTATTGTCCATGATAGACTGACATCTAATAATTTTTGCCTTTGGGAAGCAAAATTGCCCAACTGAATTACTTTGGTTTGCTATGCTTTGTAGTGAAAATAAGTCCATGTTTCAAAAGACTTTTTTTTTTTTTTTTTGGTGATTCAGCACTGAAACTCTGGTAAAAGAGCGTGGAGGAGAACAGTTTTGCATCTTGTCCCTATCCCATAGCTTGCATGCTGCTCTCTTTTTCTACTCAGCTATAGCAGAAGTTTTCTATGGCTAAGTGCTTGTGCCTTTCAAAAAGGGAGCTGTCCTTGCAGTGTAACAGACATAAACTGAGGACTTGCCTGTGCTTCAAGACAGATGCTTCTGTCACTAGGTTATGGTGTGTACTGCAATGAATGTGCTCCTCTCCCTGGTGCTATAAAGCACACATACACACTCACATAGAAGAAATCCACCATCAATTAATTAAAAGATTGATTAATTAGAGCATCTAATGTGAAGAACACATTTTGGGTTTCTGTGTCTCCAAAGCAGTAACAATTTACGTATGAGATCCTGATAAGTGACATAACTATCTGGTTAAAATAGGTATGATGGGACTCCATTAAGAACTGAAGGGATTATTTCCTTCTCAAGCAGTTTTGTTAAACTAGATCTATTCTGCTTCTAGTGACACTGCACAAGTCAATGTTTCCTGTACTGTTTATGAAAAATGTCTAGCAGCCCCAATACTAAAATACCATTGGTGGAATCAAGTGGGGTATGACTTTAATTTGACACAGAGCATTCCTATGGTACTGACCTTTTTAGAAAAAGTTATTCTCAAATACTGTAGACATCCCATCTTCCAGAAACACCTGTCTCTTAAGTAATTAGTTAACATAGTGGTAAAAAGTATATATGCTTACTTTTTTCCTGTACCTGTGGTATCCATCCTAAAGTGCCTTTGTAAAATGAGCTACTATATTTGCATTTCAATATTTCATACAAGTCACAATCTGATCTCTTATACTGAGAAGCAGAAAAACTGAATTTCTGTCTCAAAGTGAAGTGTTCTGTTATGGGTTGTTGCTGGGTTTTGGTGGATTTTCTTCTAAAAAATTCTGGTGAAAATTAAAGCTATTTTCCATAGAAATGTGTTACAGTAGGAGAGGAAGCCAGATTTCAGAGTTAATGACTACCTACATTGAAGCTGAGTACTTGGCTAGCACAGGAAATTATTTGTTTATAAATTTCAAAACATTGGTTTATACCAAGATTAATCTATTCTTCCCTCCCAAGTCAGCCCCTTGAAAACATTGCCAAATTTGCTGCAAAGTATCAAGTCCCACTTCTAGATGCTACTCACCACTTATCTGAAGTATTCTTTGCTTCCAGTGAAGTTCAGTGCAGTTCAGAATCAGCCCTCTTCTGAATTGCTACTGCTGCCTCCTTCTCTAAAATAGGGACAACTAAGTCATTGAATTAAACGTAAAGCCAGATTTAAGTCTTTTATATCTTTTCAGAAGTAATAAATATTTAACAGTAAAAACAAAGAATAGTATGACGCTTCAGGTGGAATTCATGCAATGTCTCTTTTTTGCCCAATAGAAAACAAACTGCCTTATATGGCTGTGATATCCTACAAGAGGTCTTTGTTTCAGATGCCACAAACAGTGAAAAAGCTTTGCTTCCTGACTTTGAACCACTAGACATTTGAAATGCAAGTGCCTAAGGCTAGGACTCGCATTCTTATACTTTTACCTGATTACAAGTGACTATACCGAGGAACACCCACAGCATTCCACCTGCTGTAAATAGCTTTTAACCGTGATGTCTTGGCCCAATACTTGAGCTTTTAACAGTGATGTCTTGGGCGGATACCTGAGCGTGTGAGATGGTGTGTGGTACTTGTGAGGAGCCACCCCTTTGCAAGATTATAGAAGGCTGGGATAGTACTGTACAGAACACAGTCTACAGTAATTAACCTCTCGGTAGTTAATAAAAAAGATTTACCTTGTCTGCGCTTCTGGCTTTGTGCCATAGAGAGGAGCTCCATATCAGTGTTAGTTTAAAAATTGAACAAAATATGGATGAGGACAACAGTTAAGCAGTTCTGACTTTGTTACAAGTTTCTTATATCTCAAAACTAAGAGTGATAAGAACACTCCATTGTGAAAAGGTGTTATCTGATTTGGCTTTTCCCTGCTTATACAGCTTTTTTTGAAAATTCAAGGTGTGTTAAATCGGTCTCATCAGCATTTTCCTAAGGACCTTGATAGCTAATTTAGTTGGATGATTCCTAAACTTGCAGATGCTAAGGTATCCAAGATGTATTAGGCAGAGAAGCAGCTGTACAGAGGTGAGTTAGCTGAAACTACACTCTGGCTGGGATTTGAAGTAACCTTGTTCTTTTGGGGAAAGTGGGATTATTGAGCATGTGGTTCTTGGTTTGTATTCCAGGTTATGATTGTTCTGGCAGCTCCTACGGATCACCTCTGACCCTGTTACATAAACCTTGCTGAGGTTCTCAAAAGATATTAGCATCAGATTTACTTCAGCTTAACACAGGCATCCTTCTCCAGTTACAAGATGTTAATCAACGAACACACCACTTGTGAGCAACAGGAAAGAAGTTCTACTTAAGATCCCATAGCATGTTTTATGTAAAAGTGTCTTTAGACTTGGAATCCAATATCTTACAATTAACAGAAATACAGTCTTGTGCTTTAGCTCTCTGTAAGATGGTTGCTAAAAGAAAATAGGAGATTCATTCTGTGGAGTGAGAATGAGAGAGCAGACAGGTGAGTTTCAAACAAATCTTGTATCTCAGATACAAGTGAGAGATGATACCTTCCAGACCTATATACATTTAATTTGCATTTCAAATAATCTGCATTTTAACTGGAACTCTCACAACTTGTAAATTAATCCAAGGTGGTTAGGTTACAAAAACTAAAACCAAGATGCCATACTTCCTAGTAGCATCTGTCATTTGTGGAAAGTACCTGTTGTTCAGCATGTCCCATGATGAGTACAAGGACAGGAAAATAAGCAAGAAGGGCTATAAAGCTGGCACTGCTACATTGTAAAACAAGTTTTATGTAGTTATGCGTGCTTTGGACACACATGCTTGTTCAAGGAGCATTAATTCAATGGTTATTGAAGGGCAGCTCATTCTATGATAAAACTAATCCTTTCAGACTAAACAATGCTACCTCTCTAATCCAAGTTTTCCCAAGCTATAGCTTCAGGTTTATTAGTTTGCCGTGTTTCATCCGGAGCAAGAATACAAAGAAACCATCTCAAGGGCAACTTACACAGATATGACCAAGAAATAGCACAAACAAAATGTGAATTTCTTTGTTAGATACCACACAAGAAAGAAATCATGAACAAAACAGAAAAATTAGAATATTACAAGCAAGCCTATGTTAAAAGCTGACAAAGTGACTATTCAGGCAGAAGTCTGTGAAATTTTAATGTTCACGATGCTTTTTTTGTTGTTAGGAAGTTGGAAACACAAATGCTAGAGAAAATGTGATAACCGGAGAGTGTACAGTGTCTGTATCTATACATGTGAATGCTCATTCACACATAAAGATGTAGTTGGTTTGTATGCAGATAGGCCCCTTTGGAAATGCAGGCCAAAACTGATGCTAAGATTTTGGGTCTACAACAATGTTCTGATCTAGCAAAGGAGTAGTATGCAGTTTAGTTTTAAGGCTAATTCCGTAGGAAAATTAACCATATACATAAATATTTTGCTAGTGAGGGAGAATATCTAGCTTCTCACTTAGACAAACCACCAAAACTGGAATTTTGTGTCTTTTTATGGCTACATGTCCTTGATGGAAATGCACTGCTTCCTGCACTGCTAAAACCACAGTTTTGAGAGAAAAGCCAGGACACTGACCATTTTTATTTAGTAGTCCTTTCATCTTAAATACCTCAAAGTTACGAATACTTACACATCTGTACAAGGAGATCAAACAGGTCTGGGGGGAACAGAACAAGAATATTGAATATTTAAAAGTAGTTTTTGCTGATTTTATATACCAGTTCATTGGATCAGCTACAGCAAAGTATTTTCCAGCTATTTTGCAAGAAAAAGTGGTTAATAATTACCCTTTGCTGTGTTGGCCATTAGTGTTGTTTTAACCATTTTTTCCTATGTACACATGCAAGTCTGGTATGTCATCATTTAGGAAAAATCTTATGAGCCATGAGTTTAATATTTTTATTATGTTAGGGTTATTTCCAACATTATACTCCATGTAGAGTAAGGCTAGTTAAATCTTTGCAGAGTTATCTCCAGTGAAATCAGCCTGACATCTATGTACCATTTAGTAAATGTTGAATTAAATATTGACAAGTGAAGGCTTTTATGTTGTGAGGTCATGCCCTGAGGTAAGACCAGAGCTGCTGCTTTGTACAGGTTCACTGCAGGTGGAAAGCAAACACTTTAAAAGTAATTTCTGTTATAAAGAAGGATGATGCCACAAAATGAAGCCCTCCTAGGATGGGAAATTTGGACTCAATCCTCAAGGCAGAATACCCAGCATCTAAGTTCCTTTTGGTTGAACATCAAAGAATATTTCAAAATTTCCCAGACCAATATATTTGAGCAGTGTTATTACACTCAGGAATTGTTTGCAACTTCTCTTGAAATCTTCGAAGGAGAACTGGTGATCTTTTTGAAAGATCACTTGAACTGCTAACCCTACAGATGAAGCTTGGTGTTCTGACTCAAGGATCATCCTGCTTGATATAATGACTTCTTCTAGCCTTAGACATCTCTCTCGATCTCTGTGGAGAGGGAAGAATCAAAATGCCTTTGCATGCATTGCAACCTCAGCCAGTCACTAGCTTGCTCAAAACTTGAGTTGCAAGGCTCCAGTCCCCTGAGAGCAGCAAGCGCTGCTTGAACCTAGAGTACACACATTCCTTGCAAGGCTGAATGTGCCTAAAAAGGATGCAGAGCAAGCCCAGGGTAGAAATATATCCTCATGTTACTTTCTCGTGAAAGTCAGTCCTTGAAATCAAGCTAGGAAAATAAACTTTGCCCTATCCAGCCTGTCCAGATATTTTAAATAAGCCAAATCCCAGCTTTGCTTCAAGCTACAAGACCCTTTTAGTTTGTCTAGCTGTAGTTTTAGGTTTGAGGTTTCATTTTTCTTCATCTAGGGACTAAAAATAATCAGAGATATTTGTGTAACAAATTATTCTCCCATTCTTAGATTCATGAAACCTGGCAAGCAGTGGTTCACCATTTATTCTCTTGAAGATTAAGAGATACTGTAAAAGTATTTACCTCTAAAAGTAGGGGCAGGTAATGTAATACAAAAATTTGCTTTAATGTATGTACACTACCTTAATTTGTGTAATTAAAACCTAATATGTAAATATGGTAAAATTCTCCATGTTTTGGACATATGTGTTTTTCTCTCACTTTGTGGAATTAGGGAATGAAAGAAAAAGGTAGTAAAGTAGGTCCTCCCTCCTCTCTCAAGATTTAGTTGTGATTTCCAGGAGCATTTAAATGTCTGTTGTTGTAGTTTAAAAAATGGTACAAAAAACGCTTCGTCACACTCAGTAAGTTTCAATCACACGAACGTAAAGATACAAAACTCCCTTACATTGCCAAGACTTATGAAACACTGGAAAGGCTGGTGGCTGAAGTGCCTGCTTTGCATTTCAAAAGATATTGGGATCAAAGTCTGCTAGTTACTACCATTTTCAGCAGCTCATGGCAGCCAGCCGTGAGGAGAGCTCCCGGAACAGCAGGGACTCCCCTCCACTTCCCTCGGGAGAGCACGCTAAGGGACGTTCGCAGCTGTTGTCCTCAGCCCAGGTAAAACTGATCCAGACCTTTACCCTGACTATGGGCCTGACTCTGCTGCTCAAACTCAGACCTGCCTCGTCACTGTGGGCTTGCCCGTTGATGACAGGGCTGTATCTGCCCCTGACTTGGTGACTTCAGTTCACACCTGAACCCCAAGACCTGCCTCATCACCAGGGCAGGTCGGCCTTCTGGCTGAGCCTGATCACTACCAGGTGACTGGAAGTCAAAGAAAGAAATTCTCAAGGAAATAGTAACAAACATGCGTAAAAGACACAGTTATATAGTAAATTCAGAAGCTGTGGAGTTGCAGGAAAAAAAAAACACCAAAGGACTTGGAGGTGCAGGTGAGTTGTCATAACCCACCCCCCCACCAGGGTGAAACCATCAGCCTTGGGAGGAGCAGGGGATGGATGAGTGTAATGCTAGGGAGAGGAGCAGGATCTGAGCAGTGTGCAGGTAACACTGCTCACTGCATTGTTGTTCTCACTTTCTCTGTAATAAGTAGATCTGGACTAATAGTGAGACTCTTAAAATCTCAATTACAGAAACAGGCTCACAGTTAACAGTAAATTCTTAATAGATTTAAGGTGTATTTCCTCTTTGACAATAAACAATACTTTGAGCAGTGTTTCTGTTCCATGTTTTTCTGCTCTGAAAGCCAGTCATTTGAACTGTGATGTCCAGACAGGGAGGTAGAAGATAGTGCAAAAGTTCAGTATAGTATCTTTATTTGTCAAAAGCAGGACTCTCTCAGCTGGTGAGCAGTAGTGACAGCAAAAGGAATTCTCCTTAAAAGAAGATCATCTTTGCTTCAGTTGCGGTCAAATTGTAAAACAATTTTTCTCCGGTAAACTTCATTGTCAATCTTTGCTTAGGATGGTAACTAATGCTTTTTAACCACCTAATTATCTAGGTGGCCTAATCATTCATAGAAATAATTATGTAAGCAGAACAGCATATCCTAGGAAGACTTTCCTATGGAGAGAAAGAATAGGGCTAGGGCAGGGATCATCCCTAGGTACTCAGCACTGGTGAGGCCTCAAATGGAATTCTGTGTTCAGTTCCAGGCCCCTCAGTTCAGGAAGGACGTTGAGGTGCTGGAGCAAGTTCAGAGAAGGGCAAAGGAGCTGATGAAGGGGCAGGAGCTCCTCTTATGAGGAGCGGCTGAGGTAACAGGATTTGATTAGCCTGGAGAAAAGTGGGCTCAGGAGGGACCTCACCACTCTTCAATCTTTTCCAAACCAAATGATTCTATGATTCCGTGATAGCCTACTCTGGAACTGCACAAGTGTCCAGACAGATGTATGCACAGCTTCTTAGGCAACACAAAATCCCCAAGTTATAAATTTGTATAACAGCCTATATAGCCCAATATCCTCTGTTTGCGTTGCTACTGACAGCTACTGTATTCCAGTTTTTCTGCTCCCCTTTGTACCCAAGCACTTCCTATTGTAGCAACCTTTTGGTCTTTTCAGTCTTAAGTACTGGCTTTAAAGTTCGGTCAGGGTTGACCTCTGCCCACTCTTGCTATTAAAGGTTTGAAAATTGAACAAGCTACTGTAATTTCATGATGTAAACTAGTATGTGAAAGCAAGAACACTGACATAAGGCAAGTCACTAACAGTGAGATTGTTCCTAGTTTTATTGCCAATTATAGGAACAGGGTGTGATAGTGACTGAATTATGTCCAAATGTGTGACTCATGCCATGTATGGCAAAAAAATCCCCTAATGACTATGTTATTGCATTCCACTTTGCTGTTGGTTCAAGGGGCATTACTTTCATGTTAAGATTTATGTTGTCAATTAATAAAACATTAACCTGAGAACAGAAACAGGAATCTATAGGTAGCACACACTAAGCCATTGAGAAGAATATTCAAAGTCGTCATATTCCACAAACCATTATTGAAATAATTGGTAGCTGCACAGCAGAATTTAGGTTATAGATCCCCTTACCTCCCATTTATGGTTGTACTGAAAATCAGGATTTTATGTACTTCCTGTGGCTTTGTTACTTGAAAGGTAATTCACTGTTCCAGACCAGTATAGGATGCAAGTAAACACTATCTAAGCACACATACAAGGTATGCAAGGCTAAAGCACCATGCTTAAGTGGATCTGGGTCATACTGCTGAACTGAGCTACTTCTGTGTCAAATTAATTCCATTAAATGGAAGAGCAATGCACAATAACATGGCTACCTGAGAATTGTATTACTCAACCTATCATTGAGTTATTTTGAAAAGGAGGGCAAATGTGAGGAGATAGCTCACATAAAAGTGTACTAGGGACACTCCAAATCTAAGGCCGATTACAAAAAGCTGTAGAAAGTCACTTTGTGCATTAAGTGACAGTTAAGATGAATTGCTTATACATGCATATTAATGTATATGCTTATACATGCGTATTATTTTTTAAAGAAAAACCTTTAATAAATACACAGTAATGGACTCACATGTAGCTATTTTTTGAAAGATCCTGAAGCCATGATGAATAGTCTTAGAAAGCTGACAGTTGAGTTCTCTGAGGCAGACAAAACAATAAAAACATTAAAATGGATCTTAATAGAGGAGTCCTTCACTGATACTGTTTCAGACTGTGGCCAGCAGTATATTCTGTAATGGACCTTTACTCTCACAGCAGATGCAGAGGAGGACAGAAATTATGGATCTTGAACTAAGAATACTAACTTAGAAGGGAGATGTGTCTTTTCCCCCGAGTTGTCCTTTCCTTGCAGAACCTTTGCAAGGTATAGACAATTACACAAAGAGTCTCACTTCCATAAAACTCGCTAGCACTCGCTTTGGTCCAGCCCCGTAGTCACATCTTAAAATGTGGACTGGCTATTCAAGCAACAAGAAACAAAGAAAGTTTACATGTCCAGATTCTGGTAATAGGTTTCTTAACAACTTCCTGACTTAGAGCATGTGTTTGGATCCACTTTCCATTCTTCTGTGTCACTTGTCCAATTTACTTATATTTTTTGTTCCAGCTTCCTGTGGCAATGAGTTTGGCAGGGTCCATACATCGGGTTGTCAATTTTAACATATTTTCTGATTATTCATCTGGAATTTCCCTAATTCTTGTGTTGTGAGACTTATCAGCCATATCCTTCCTAAGTGAAGTTGTGCTAGTTTACCTGCACATTCCTGCATTATCGGCTTGATTCCTTGGGCACACTCCTGTTGTGCTACATTAAGCAATTACACCTCACAGGCTGTATCCATATTAGTCACGAAAATAGTCCTCATTTTCCTAAACTTTACAAGGCATCCAGTTCACATGCTCCAAGACTACTCTGCCTTACAACCCAGAACATGTCTTGGTTTACTAAAATTCAAACGAAAACACCACTGTGGTCACACCATAATCTCCCCAAGGTGCCCAAAGAATCTCCCTTCATCTAATGCTGTAACAGGCAACCTCAGCCTTAGGTTTCTCCTCTGCCAGGTGTGTTTTGGTGTGTTTATTTTAAAAAGCAACTGCTCCAGAC
The DNA here is from genome assembly GCA_013397755.1 of Cnemophilus loriae. Lineage (NCBI taxonomy): Eukaryota > Metazoa > Chordata > Aves > Passeriformes > Corvidae > Cnemophilus > Cnemophilus loriae. The sequence goes on along the minus strand of VZTF01007181.1, from coordinate 1,538,899 downwards.
AGGAAATGTCTGTTTTGGTAAAATTCTTCAGGTTTTTTTCTGAGCTGCTGCAGTAGTGCCAGGAACTGGTGCAAGAGATTGCTCAGAGCAGAGGCAAACCTGAGCTGGAGCCAGACGCTCCAGGACAGGGAAAAGCAGGGCATCAGAAACAGAAAAGTGGAATTATCAACAAAATGGAGCACTACAGCCTACAGAGGTAGCCTATTGCTGGTAGAGTCCTCAATGTAAATACCCTCTCAGAGCAAGAGGCTGAGAATAGGTAGCAAAGAGCAGAGGCGGTCAATCACATCTTGAAGAAGACTGGACTTCTATCAGACTACTCTGAGTTATTAGTTTGCCTTTGGGACAATATTTAATTAATTTCTTTTGTCTGCATCCTCTCAAGATTCCTGCAAAAAATTTCTTGCTCAGTTGTTTATTTCCATTTCAGAAAAGGTTTAATTAAAAGTTCTCTCCCCTTCACTCGCATCTTATTTGATGACTGCTTATGCTGTTTCTACTTCACTTGTGATACAACAGGTTTGTAATGTCTTTGGAGGAGAGGGGAACGGGTTTCTGACCATCTATTCCTAAAATCCTGGAAAAAGAAATACTGTAATTAAGCAAAAATATAGAGATTCTTATACTTGCCTGGTCTTTGCGGTTGAGGAATACAACCCATCAGGGTGTTACATACCACCAGTGTCTGGCATGCCCTGCCCAACTCCTCTTCAAGAGGAGAGTGTGCACGTCAGGCTTTCAGAGTGGTTTTTGTCACTGACATTGCACAGCAAAGCTTCGTGCACGTTAGGAGTGTTGAGTGTGCTCTGGAGCCCCACAAACTGCTGCAATACCATTACTCAGAAATCTCACTATGGAGGGGCACAAGAAAAATGGGTAAACTCATTAACCTTTTGCTTTTCATTTATTTTATAAAATTGAGTGGATTCTCAGTTAGTGAGACTCGGTCTGGTCGAAAACAAGAGGTCAGCCGGGCAGGTAACTGTAGCAGCAGAAACAGACATGTCTTATAGGAACAGTTGAGAGCTTTTAAAAATAGATATAGTAAAGTCCTTCTCTGGTCTTACGAACATTTTCTCTTCTTCTCCCCACCCTCTTGACAGCTAAATTAAACATAATTTAAAACTGAACATAAAACTGTATGAAATGCAGCAATGAGGTCTGCTTTGTAGATGGTTAATTCTGAAACAGTTTGTTGATGTTCCATAATACGTTATGTATAATTTAGCGAGATGAAGACAACATAATTAATCCTGTCCCTGAAAGAATCTTCTGTGTGGCATTTAAGCTTCAGACTAAACAGTTTGATAGGCATAATATGGTGTTCTGCAGAATTACTGAGAGCAAATATCCACCCTGTAGTTTAATAACTGATTATCAATAAATGGTTTAACATTTAAATAGAACCATTACTGTTTTATCAGCTGCATGAGAGCAAGCTAATAATCTGCAAGCAAACGTGATAATAATGCCACTGCATTCAGTTTTTCCAACTTTGTACTCGAGATTTTAACAGACGTTGAGAGAAGAATCACCACGGAAGAGGGAAACAACATGAATTTGTCTAAACTGAAACTCGTAAAGGTGTTTCTCTAGTTAGTAAAGACTCTGATATTTCCCCTTCTTCAAAAAATCAATTCACATGCAGTTAATTAAAGCTGGAAACTTGCCTGATTGTTTCATTAGACTGCAAAACATAACCCAGGGAAGCAGGAATGGTAAAAAACTGACTTGTGTAATTGCTGTTGCAAAAGATGCTTGCAGCTTCTATCCAGCCTGTAAGGAACCGCTGGTATGCCAGAATAAGATAGGCAAATATCTAGTGTAGCCTCTCTTACTCCTGCATGAATTCTGACTGTCTCAAAGGAAGGAAAACGATGACATACCATAGTAACTTTTCTCTCTACAGGACCTGCCATCAAAGCTGCATTGGGTGGATCCATAAGCTCATACACTACAAACATATATGCTATTTTCATGGAATACCCTGAATATATCTAACTGCTTGGAATGTTTAAGTGCTGATGTCAGCTCTAGTTTGATATGCTCTCAACAGTCCTCAAGGCAGCAAAGTAGGGTAAATGCTATATTCTTCAGATATAAGAGATTCATTCTCCTGTTCTTTTGTTACTATAATTTTCTGTCTACCCCCACATGATTTGATTAAATCATGAAATTCATTCATGAAGCTCCTTAAGCTGCTGTCACCATCTTGCTTTTCCTCTTATTTCTGCAAGACCATAATACAGTGTTATCTGAGGCTCAGTTCTGCCTCATGACCCCCCCATCCTCATGGCTTGATTTGTGTCTTGATTATTTTGATTAATATTTGTTTCTCTCCAGGTGCAAAGCACTGCCGCAATATCCTGCAATCACCCCAGCTTCAATTTTGTTTGAAACCCTAGCTTTAACTCTTCAACCCCTTTCTCTGTGTATAAGTAACTTAATTCCTGTTGGAATTAATGCATACTATGCTATTCCTCATCTCCTTATGGAGACATTACCTTATGCTCATTCTTCACCCCAAAATCCACAACAGATACAACAAAGACTCTGTACCATACCAGGCCCTTCGGCATTCAGGCTTCATTGAGTCACTTCTGTCCTGACCTACATCAGCTCATTAAGGTCTAGTATGCTTTGTGGGACAGGATATACCAATGACAAGATAATCTCTCAAATCAGAGCTTAGATTGCACTACATTTACATGCGCATCTTTGCTCTGACTCATGCCTATACACATAGTTATGTGGAAGCCACAGCCCTCTCTGGCCAAATCAAGACTTTTTTGTGTCTTGTTTGTCAGTCTGACTGACCACAGATTTTAGACAGCAGATTACACGTGATGTTACTTCTTGGATCTTACTCCTTGGATCTACACTTCTGTTGTGATAAGCTTTACACGAAAGCAAACATGGAAGAGACTCTGACTGCGCTGGGGCACTGACCATCCAAAGCTATCCTAATTCACTGTTGCCTCTAAGCTGAAGTGATCTGGACTACTGATACAAATTCTTCTACCCAAATTCCCAAGGAAATACTTGGAGTTCAAAGTGAGGGATCTTGTAGATATGAAAGCAATTAAAGGGATAACGTGACAACTGCAAGCAACTTGTGAGGACTAAGATCTCACAGCTTTTGATCACATGTGGCTTAACATTTTTTTTTCAAAAATCCAAGGAGGGAGGAATCTGGCTGTGACCTTCTTTCAAGTTGCCCTCTTGAACAACATATTCTTTCATGTTTACAGGTATTGCCTTGAAATATTGACAGCTTGGCAGACAAAACATTTTTTTAACTACAGTTTCTCCTCTTCAAGTTTACTGTTAGGTGTTTTTGCATGAAGCTAAATGACTCAGTTTCTGTGGTGGTGGAGAATGGCTCCAAGCCCTTTGTGCAAGTCTAAGAGTTGATACCACTCCCTTCAAATTTTCCTGGCTCTGTGTTATGGTCTCGTTCTCTCTGCTTCACTTGCTCAAGAGCTCAAATACGGGTTTTTAAAATTCTTTTAAAAAACAGTTTACAATCAAAAAGAGTTGTACTGGAATAGCTTCCTGTTACAGAATCTGAAGGGTTTTTTTCAGCTGGACATCCAGGTAGCTTCCAATATTACCTATTTGCTCATCCTTTTAAACTTAAATCAAAATGTGTCATTGCTGTATGACCACAAAAAACCCTTGCCAGTTTGTAAACTAAGAAGCAGTAATAAAGTAATGAAACAATAATAAACATCTTCTCCAAACTTTGTGGCACACCTCAAAACCCTTTCACAATTAGAGAAAGCTGATTTCACAACTCCCTTTCTAAACAAATCTCTATTTTTCCTTCTATCCATTGTCTATGATGTTTGTTCATAAAATTTCTTCCTAGTAAAATTCTAGTAAGAGCCAAAAGCTTCATTGCCCTCTCCACTGTAACACACAGTTTAGGAATGAGGAACAACTTCTGTCTGCTAAGACAAAGCCATGATAGAGCCGTATCCCTTGGTAGGATTCCTCTGTTTCAGTGCAGTGGGGAAAAGAAGGAAAACCCCTTGTTCCATTACTTGTCCATTTTCCTCTTTCTCATTCGTGGACTAGTTTTGTCTGACTGTAAATCCAGAAGCAGAGATTAACTGTTTTTAAGAAGTTGGGATTATTGACTAGCGGCAGAAATAAGTAGTTCATTTCTATTTCTTTTCAGCCACTTTTTTTACTATGAAGAAGGACTGAAGATTAATCCTCAGTGATTTGCTGTACCTATACATATATAGAAATTATAGAACTTATAATTTGACTTTTTGTTTCTATAACATGAGATTCACTGGGAAACATACATCCCTGAAGTACAGAGAGATAACCAGGTGTTTAGGATGTGGCAATGGATAGGGAGAGCTTCTCCCTGTTTCAGCATAGTGCTATTTAGAAAGCTTTGTTTTGGAAAACAGAACAAAACAAACCCACTACATCACCACCACCACACATACCTCAGATTATGAGAACTGAGAAGCAGATTTTTTCCAATTTTTTTTCTCCATACAGCCATCTGCTTCCTCCTCTTCTATCCCTGCTCTCTCATCACTGTAACTGAGCAATATAGAGCAAATCTCACCTTCAGGCAGAGGAACAAAACCCTTCCTCACATGAGGAGCAGAGGAAGGGAGGAATGAAAAATATGAGGTTAGTGAGACTAGAACAGGGGCTTATAGGGAGAGAATCAATCCTATCTGGTCTAGGAGCCTGGGAGGTATCAGGTTGCTTCAGGAGCAAACAGGGCTGCATGCAGACCCTAGCATCAGCTGGCTCTCCAGTTCCCTGACAGTGGGACTGAGTGAGTCAGACCAACCATCACAGGTATTTGAGACTAAAGGATTTGGATTTTATACACATTTTGTATGCATTTTGATTCATTCTCCTATAATTACCATTAAATACATTGACTGGGAAAGTCTACCAGTAAATATGAGAGGGAAGTACTCACTGTCAAACTAGGTTCTTGACCTGCCTAACTTCCATTTTTTCAGCCTTAGAGTTTTTAACTCAATGACTAAGTGGAAGTGGAATTTTTAGCTCTTCCAAGTAAAGTATTTTGATGATTTAGCCATAATGTGGCACTCCAAAAGACTGGGGACAACCAATTGCACCATAGAACATTAGAACCATTAGAACAGAAATATAGAAACAAAATTCAAAGCAAGCAGGTAAGAAAGTCTATGGTGTTGCCAGTTACTGTCTCCTACCTCTGAGGATAGATGATCCAAAGAGTGCTTGCAGGAGGAAAGTATTTTACAGGTGTTGGGTACTGTTCTTCTCAAAAATCTTGAAGTGAAAACTTATTCCAAATCAGTTTACACTGAAGGTTATTAAAAAGAGATGGGTTTGTTCTTGTGATGTGCTTGACAGACTTGAGGCAGTCTGTGATCTTTTCTTGCCTTTCACACTGTGTGCCTAAGCAAAAGATGCTTTCTGTGAATGCTTTTGTTCTACCTTTGGACTCAAAAAGATAATGGATAAAAAAAGATACAAGATCACAACCTCAGCTTCAGCCTACTGTACTCTTCAGAGTTTTCAGGAGATCAGCATAAATCTTTGCCCCCTGAATTGCCTCACCATAAATAACACATGTAAAACAGAATTAGGACCCTTGGCTGAGTAGGGAATTTATTTTGTAAAGAAGGATATGGTGCAAAGAAAATATCCTTTGCCGTTTTCAAAATGTATTTAGTCTCAGAGTATATCCCATAAGATCAAGTGGAAAAATTCCCATTAACATGAATATTTGATCATCTCTTTTAAATACAAACAAACAAGAATACAGGAGTTCCCATCTATCTGTTGCAAGTTTCCACATAAATTACTACACACTCTAAGAAACTACCATACCTTTTCTTTAGATCTTATTGTTGCAAGATTGTTCTCCTGTATATTGGTAAGAATACTTACATCAGACCCCAAGTTTAGAACTCAGAATTTGTGCCACGGAGCTGAAACTCCCCATGATTTTTTGTTTCATTTTTATAATGAGCTTTTTACTGTGCTTGAAGACAGAAGTGATTTTGCCAAGTGCCAAGTTAGCATATGATTAATCTATACTTATATAAAGAAAGCACTAAAGAATTTTTTTGCCTCCAAGGAATGCCATAGTTACAGAACAGTTCCTCCAGAAGGTAAAAGCTGTAACGTTACATGCACAGACTCCTCTCAATCAGAAGATTCCCCGTAAAAACAAACCTTTCGTGAATCAGTAAAGAAATGGGGGGTTGCTGGGCATCCTCTGCTGTGCTGGCACTCAAGAGAAAGGATGAGAAAGTGAAGAACCTCTTCCTTCCCTCCCAGTGAGCAGCAAGGGCTCTGGACAGCGTTAGTGGAGACAGCCAAGCCCTCTGTCCGCAATTTGAATTTCAGTCAGTGCGTGGCAGATGGGGCGGGGGAGGCGTGACTGCCCTCCCAGTGGGGTAGAGACTGCTCAGGGCTCGCTCTGTCCCTCTTGAGTACAGTAACCAAATGCATCACAAGACACACCTCTCTGTTCCCCAGGAAAGCTCTTCCTACGCCCTGCACGTTCGCTCCTTGCATTGGGGTGGTTATACTTAGCCATAAGTTTCTCATGAGGGAAGAAGCTGAATAGTACATAAGGAACAATGTCAGCTGATGGGGGAAGAAATACACAGCAGATAAGCTAATCTGTTGTGTTAATATTAGCCATTAATTGTACTAGAATAAAGATAAAAGAAGAAAGAGCAGTGAGGTAAGTCCTCAGAGAAAGCAAGCACTTATTTGCTTCGTTTCATTGGTTTTCCTGTCAGACAGTCTGTTTCACTGCAACGAAAGCCTTAAAAAGACAATAACATCTGTTTTAGAAGGCCTTTGGGCTAAGAAAAAAAAAAAGAACAGGCATTTTGAATTAGGTATTAATACATTAATACTGAATTATTATTCATTGAAATATCCAGTTCAGTACTTGCTGTTTTTCATTCAATCTTACCTTACAGAGCATTCTGAAGAACATACAAGCTGAATATTTAAAGAATTGACACATGTAAGAAATTCTGCATTTTTCGGCTTCAGTCACATGGATGCTAATCAATTTAGTTAATTTGAAGCTGACTCCAGAATCTAGTTGTTTTTCTCAGAACTCTTTTCAAACCAGTGTCTTTCTCTGCCTGAACTTTACTGGAATTCAGCCTTGAGTTCACAGTTATCACAGCAACTTCCTCAGACTTGGCACCGTCCAGTCCAAGGGATCACACAGTGCTTGAATAGGCACTGACAGAGGACACACTGTTGTATTTACATTAGTGCCTCACTTAAGGATCTAAGTGTGCTTCCTCTAGCATCTGCCAGACCTCCTGGCTTGGATCCAGGAGACTGTAATAGCAGTGCCGGTAACACTTGTGGGTGATACACCCTTTTTTCCCAAAGAACCATTATCATTAATATTAAATATTTACACAGTAGTGACTACAAACCCCAGGTTTGGCATTCTGCTTCACTATCCAGTAGATAACGAGCTTCTTCTTGGGAGTTCACTGCACTTGGGGCGAAGAAAATAATATGAGAAAAACAAACAAAAGAAGAAAGGGCAAGCCCCAGTTAGCCACTCATGCAATACACTTGCATGTCATCCTGCTGGAACGTTCTGACCACCACAGTACAGGATCATACTAAAATGTCAGTGAGGTATTTCAGAAAGTACTAAATAGTTGTGCTAGTTCTCAAGACTGTGGCTGAGCCATGAGGAGTTTGCTGGGGAGTTTTCATCTCAGGACTATGCAAATGCTTTAAAGACAAATTTATACCGTGGACAGTGAGTCACAGACTGTGCTGCTGAGTTTGTCTCTTGTAACCACGACATACTTATAGCTTTAGAGATTTACAGCTCAGAAACCTGCTGTGAGGACAATACTAGCAGCCATTCTCTGTGGGAACAGACTAACACACACTGCCTGTTTGTTTTTCCCCTAAAAAATTAGGGCTTTAATGTTTCTAGCAATGCCACTATAATCCCCTATAACAGCATTAGGAAGTGAGAAACTTTGCTTCAGTCTCTTACTCAGCATAAGGAGATTCAGTCCAATTCCTCTGGTTCCTATAGATCAGGCTCAGAGTAGTGGACACTTGGAAAGGCACTGCTGCAACCTGTCCTGAAAAAATGGTACCGAGTGTGCAGAAATGAAGATGAGGGTCGCTAGGGAAAAAAGTATAGCCAAAAGAAAGCTTGAGGCTGTGGCGTAAGTGTTCATGGCACTCCAGTACAGAGCCAGGTTCAGAGCCTTGGAGTCACTCTCACCACAAAGGGTTAAACAAAGACTGGTTTTAGTGTGATTTTTGCAGAGTGATACAGTCTTTATCCCTCCAGTTACTCAAGAGCAGCTGACAGCCTGTGTCTTGGGGTGAGCAAGCCTTTGAAAGTCACTGGAGTGAAGAGGTCACTGAAGCTGCTCCTCCAGCTCATGTCCATGGCTGCCTCTTTTTGTCAGGTCTGCTCCTAGCTGCTGCATTGAGACATGCAGTAAATGCACCTGGTTAGAGACATTTTCATGTGCTCAGAGCAGATTCCTTGTTCTATTCTATACTATTTCTGTCACCTCAGCCCAAACTGAGCACTACGGCTACTGCACAAACAGCAGACAACTACAGAGTTGCCTACTGTGTTTAGGGCTATGCAGTTCACACAACTTGAGTTTAAAATAAAATTTGGCTTGACTTTATAAAGTCAGTTTTAAATCTTCCAATTCCATCCAAGTGCTGTGTTGAATTTAACCTAATATGCCAAATAAACCCTCATATAATCATGTTAATCTGCCACCACCAAGTGATCATTATTCCACCCTGGAGCCAGATTTACAGGAGATTAGAGTGGAGAGTCTCCAAGGTGGCTCAGAGACAAAAGGCAGTGTTAAGCACAGCAGCCTCAGTGTCCACAGAGCTGCACGTGGGGCAGGGCACAGAACAGAACCAGACCTGAGAGCTCACCCGTCACACTGGGCTGGGTGTTTGTACCAGCTCACGGTGCGGGTGCAGGAGTCTCACCACTGTGCTCCTACAGTCACTGCAGGAGTAGCTGCAGATTGGAAAAAATAGGCTGTGGACAGACTTAAGTCTTGAAGAGTTTTCCTATTGACAAGACAATATGGTGAAAATGTTGAACTAGTAGGGTAAGGATCAAGGCCTGCTAAACCCACATTGGTCAAGTTAAACAGAGCTTAGATATATCCTGGAAGGACACAAGCCACAGCTGAAAAATATATCAGGTATTCAATCCAGTGATTAATCTCTGATCTTGAGAGACAGCATGCTGATGCACTTGAAGAGTCCTGTACCAGAATGACTTCTCTGTGGAAATGCACACAAACTTAATCCAGAGAACAATACTTTGATGAAATGGAGACATTTCATGGACTTGGATATTCACTGAAGTATATTTTCAGTCCAGCCATATGTTATTATTTTCCACAGGGAATCTTTTTCTGTATATATCTGAGCCTTAGGCTGAACCAGAACAAGCCACACTTAATCCTGGAGCACAGACCAAGGAGAGGAAGATAACCAGAAACCCTGGAAGATAAGCAAAAGCCCAGACTTGTTTTCAGTGTATAATATTTATACTTTGAACAGTTGAAGACCTGTCCTTTAAAATTAACCTGGTTTCTATTTCAAGAACCATATTAACTATGCACAAATATTTACTTGAAAATATAAAAAGCACAAGATACATCCATTATTTAATAATGCAACATCCGTTTAACAGATATTTCTGCTCCAATTAGTATTTGCATTGTTTGTTGTTTTTTCTACATCTTAGGAAGCATATCTACTTCTAAAGCAGAGTTTAGTCTTGCATGAGAAATTCCTTTCTAACAGTCCTCTCTGATCCTACTAAATACATGCTAATGTGAGAGGCAGCAGTACTACACTAGACTATGCTAATAAATATGATCCATTGTGCATCATGTGATGAACTAAGATTTTATGAAATACAAATATGCCTCTGGGATTTTATGGCAAATGCCAAGTTTTATTCAAGAATAAATTGTGGTTAATTATCTGTCTCAAAGGATGGCAGTTCTGGAGTTCTTATGGCTAATTCAAACAACCATAATATAAGTTATTCAGCAGTGATAGCAATTAGAAAGTTACCCAAAGGAAAAGATCCTTCCCGGAAGTTGCGTGAGTTCTGTAGGTAGGTCAAGGAACATAAACTTTTCCTAGTTTTAAGGTGTTTTATAAATAAAATAAAATAATAAAATAAAAAAAGAAGTTTACCAACACTTAGCAATGTTTCTTTTTTTGACCTAGAAGTTATATCCTGAGTTATTTGAACAGAATAATGGATTAATGGATGTGAAGATGGACATACAAATGGAAGAAAGACCTGGAATCTGATGTGTGCCAAGATAATTGTAGTAGATATGTTAAAAAAATATGCAAACCCAATAAAATAATCTAATAAAATTAAAGACAAAAATATATATATGGAGACATCCAAGTGATTATAAGAAGGCAGTATTAGTCAGCTCATAAGGAGTCTGGTCATACGAGCTTTAAACAGATCACAATCTATGATTGTGAAACTATGTATATATATATATATATATATATATGTATATATGTATATATGCTGTATTTATTTACAAGTGAAGAGGGCACAAAATGAAGATGGCAAAAACCGCCCACCTCCCCCTTGCACACATACACTCTTCTCTTAACTAGCTCAGAATGCCCCAATTCAACATCCCAGCTTGTAAAATACATAGATATATGGGTAAAAAGCAAGGGGTTTTAGATATATTGTTCTACTTACTGAGGTCTTAATTCAGGCTGAAATTTGTTCTCTTACTCATTCTTTCAACAAGTCTTCAGTTTTTCATCTTCATCATTGCCAACCTTCTTTTATACTGTTTGTTCTAAGAGTGTTAGTCCATCCTTCATTCAGATAAACTGACGAATTAAGCAAAGCTGTTCAGCTGCATTCCTCTGCTCAATTGTTCCTAGAAGGGGAAGAACTCAACCCCACTCTGAGAGAAAAGTTCACACTTTTGTGGCTGTTGGGAAAAATGGAACAATTTCCTTGAGCATTTTCCTATAAATATTGCCCTTGAAAAAAAAAATTAGAATATCATGTGAATTATATTCAATTTAAAGAAAAAAACAACATAAGATTTTGCCTTTTATTCAGTGTTTTCAAAAGTTCTCTGATTCCAAACAAAGCAAAATTAGGCAAAAAAGCCCTATAAGAAATGGTTTGTGATTTCTTTAGAAACATAAGTTAATCCTGGTTTCTTTCATAATACCTCTTATATTTCAGCATTAGTCTAGGGTAGGGGTTTAGCTACTCTAAGATATAAATACAGGTCTTTAAAGTCACACAACCTAGAGAAATTCCCAAACTAGATTCTCAAAGAAAAATTATTTCTCTGAGATCTTTTCAATAATTTGTTAGTTTAATTCTTTAGTATTCAAAGTGATTTCTATATGAGTGAGTGTTGGTCTTAAAAAGTGATTACAGGAGAAAGACTAATGGCAGCCTCAGCATTAAGTCAAAGGGACATGATAATGGATGATTTGGCATTTGCAGTGCTGCCTCTGCAATACTCTGCTAAGTTCTGAGTCCCCTGGGACAAGAGAGAGATGTGCAGATGGATGGAAGCTCAGAAGCTGCTCTGGGTATTGGAACATCCAACACAGAGGCAGAGTCTGAAGGAGTTCAGTCTGGAGAAGCAGACGCTTAGGTGTGAATTTAATTACTGTCTTCCACTTCATGAGGTGAGGGGAGGTGAGAAAGGACGTGGACAAACTCTTCTCTGAAGCAGAAAGGGAAATTCTGGCTGTATATACGAAAAGATAATGTTCACAATGCTTGATTTAAAGAGGTACCCAGAGAAGCTTCTGAGAAACCTGGTTTAGCATTGAAGTTAGTTTCACGCTGCTACTCCAGAAATCTCGCCTAGGTGAAGCTCAGGGGTCCCTTCCAGCCTAAATTATTTCATGATTGTATTACAAAACAATTTTAATAGACATAGCCTTTGACAACATAAATTATACAAATTCCCTTAAGGAAATAAATTATGCTACCAGAAGTGCTCTTTAATTGGCATACTTCACTTTATTTTAGGTCTTTTCCCATGTATAAAGACCAAAACAGCAGTCAGATTAATAAAACCAGTGAAGACATTGTCATACTGACAACTGCCTCATGTGGCTCCAGTCCAAATCTCTAGTCAGTGGTCAGCATGAGGATAATACATATGCAAATCTTAACTATTTCTGATTAAGTGTAGAAATCAAATCCAGTATTGAGGAAAACACAGTAACACCCACAGAATGTTTCAGGCTATTTTCATTCCCCACTAGACTTTGAGCTGTTGGTTTTCTGACTAATACAGATGTAAAGCTCACTGTCATAGGAACTTCTCACGTTTGCAAGAAATGGTTAATTTGTTGTCTATTCCCAGATTTCATTCTTCCAAACATATTCTGCTTATCCTACTTTCTTGTGGGTTTTTTCTGTCATACATGATATGCCTAAAACAAATAGCCTCACAGTGATATTTTCTTTTAATCTTTAAATTTGCTGAGGTGAACTGAAAATTTTGGAACCCTTTTTTAGCTGCCATAGCCATCATCAAGTCAGTAGACTGAGGAGTTAGTTCCAGGCAACTCACAAAATTATTCTAGAAGTAAGTGATTCAATCATATGTTTAAACTACAAAGCTCTTTAAAATGTAGAGCTGAAGGATCAGGATGTATATCCCCAGGTGATACTTAAATAACTTTCCATATCATTTAGTAATCTGAAAGACAGAAGTATCTTATCTGTTCATCTATTTATTAGACAAACCACAAAAATATAATTCTCTGTCAAAAAACTTCAGCTAAATTAGGTTTGGGCAAAAGGGGACTGAAGATTAGAGTTACCAGCTCCTATAGACTTGACTGTGTTTGACATGTCTTTGATAAATTTTAAATGCAATGTGGATTCCATGACCTTAAGTAATGTTCTGTTTCTGCTCCGTTTTGTAGCCTGGCTGAACTGCAGATAAAACCAGTTATTGGTACAGTCTGTAAACATAGACTGTGGTAAAGGTTTAGAAATGGTCTGAATGTTAGAGTTAGGTAACGACTAGTAACTCTTTTCATATTAAAAGTTATTTTGACTATATAGATGATGAGCTGGAGCAGCTCACAGAAAGAAAGTAAAGATCTTTGCCACCCTAATACTAGCCTAGTTCTGGTTTACTCTCTTGCAGTTATCTAGCTTACTCAATTGGAGAGTTATTTGTCATCATCTTTTCTTTCCTGCTATTTGTGTTTTTAGTCTTCTCCCTGTCTAGTCCAGCTACATTTAACACTGCTTTCATATCCTCACCTCCATCCTTCCCTGGAGCTGGGCACCGGTATATCACACATGCTTAGGAAGAGCCCTATCCACTGAATTCCTGACCTTTCTAATACAGTATTACCCAGCTGTCCTTGCCCCCAGTGGTCTTAAGGGTCTTTTCCACCCTACCTGATTCTGTGATAAGCGAGAGGCTGGGGTGATGGCCCTCTTGGCTGCCCAATGCCCTCTGCTCATGAAAACCCTCATGGCTCTTTAATCTTGCTTGGTTCTTAATTACCTATCTCCCCTTTCCTTCCCTCTCTGCCCACAGGCAGCTTTCCTGCCTTCAGAGGTTCAGTTCCTTCTGTTGCCATCCCCAAACTGCTCTGGAATTTGCAAATGCTCATTTCCACTCTGTACCGCACAGCAGCCGAGGTCCCTGGTGTCTCAGCTACCTTCCAGCACTGTGCTGTTCAGCCGGCAGCCTGCCAGCAGCAATATTTTGATTTTGTGTATAATGATGTAGAATTGAGAGGAGACTTCTCCCTCTGATAGAAATGAACCTATAATGGACCTTCATGTACCTTTAAATTCAAGAAATCTTCAGGCTGAGAGATTACACATATATTAGGTGCTTGATTTACACAAAATTTAAGTACATGAATACTTTTACCATTATCAACAAACCTTGTTTAGAGATGAGGAAACTGAGGCATAGCAATTGTAAAGTCCGCAGTTCTGATATTTACTATCATGCCATACTGCACAAAGACTGACTGGACAGAGGTTTAAAGGCTATGAGCACTTACTGGCCTCTCCTGCCTTTCTAGCTCAAAGTGTCTCTTTTGGCCACATAAAAAAGAGAAATTCGAGTTCGAACTCAAAATTGGAGTCTCTCAAAAAAAAAAAAAAAAAAAAGTAAAATACAGTATGTGAAAAAAAAGCAAAGTGAAAGCCAAAGGTAGAAATATGACCCTTAGATTAAGAAATAGGCTTTTGTTCAAATTTGAAGTGTAAACCAGAATAAATGCCTACTATTCATTAAAGACCACCCTAACACCTCTCTCTTGAGAAGAGTGTCATGTGGAACTATAACAGCATGCCACAAACTCTTAAAATGTGAAAAAATAAACAACAGAGATTCTGAGTCCCCATTTGGGCTCCTTTCAAATCCTGCTCTTCTGGTTCGTGTATGTTGGATTTCTCCTGGTTTGTCAGAAAATAGCTTGGGAGGTTCACTTGAAGGCTGAGAGTATTGGTGTCTGCACAAACCAGGGCTTCTAGAGAAATCCTTGGCATCCTTCCTCAGCCTCTTGTGAACACACATTAATTTTCTTTGGTGCTGTCAGTGCCCATATGCTATTTTTTTCCTTTGTTTTCCCCTCAGAAAGGGGTGTCTCTATTTCATGACGATCTGTTTTCTGCTCCAGGGAGACATCTCCCAGGGTACAGTCCCTTCTCGCACAGCATGAAGAGTAACGTCTGATTTTTCACCTAAGGATAGAGGCAGAGTAGGAAAACTGTGGAAGATTATGCCAGAAAACATTGTTTAGACTTCGCACACCTCTGTTTTCAGTCTGTGCAGGCTGCTTCCATCTATGAGTAAATCATGGTCATCCTTCAACTTACTTCAGTGTCTCGCTTACATATGGAGCTTCTTCATTCTTTAAATGCACTTCTCATCCATACAGGCCTAGTGGCCTAGTTTTTGTCTTTAACAGCCATGATTGAGAGGTGATAATTTCCCTTGATTATCTGTAGATGTGACTCATTGGATATTAGGGCACTTTGTAAGCACATTCATCATGGCATTCACTTCCTTCTAGAACTCAGACTGGTTAGTCAGACAGCATTTGGAAAGACATGAGAAAACATGTTTACTAGAAATGTAACTGTTCTTACGTTGCACATAAGTCTTAGACATCTCTAAGAAAATATAGGCACAAGTTAATGCAATTAGCAGGCTGGGAACACCCGCGGTTCCCTGAAACCCGGGCGCTGTTGCTGTGGGCCGGCTGGGCTACTTGTCTGGTGAACTCGGAGCCGACAGTGTTAGTGGTGCATTCACCTGCTTTAATGTCCAAAATGCACAGCAGGACAAGGACCCGAGGGAACCACTCTCTCCCTTTTCCTTTCACTGGAAGATAAACGAAAGGATTGGGAAGAAATTGCCCGTACAGAAGAGGCATCGATGTAGAAGAAGAAGGACTGTCCATGCTCTCCCTCACCTCCCCTATACCTTATGATTGCAGGGCAAAATACTCAATTACTCAGACTCAGAAGTTAATGTTAAACATACCACTTACACACCAACCCAGCACACCAGCCTTGACCTTGTATTAGTGGTCTTAGTGTGTCTTTATTCATAGCGTCTTTTGGTTTTATGAATCCCTGATCTTTTTAGCCTGTTACATTTTCATGAATGACAATTTTGGAAATAAAAATACCTGTAGATATGTATCATTTACCCATATTGCCCAGGAAATTTCAAACATTCAAAATTAAATTCTTGAGTACCAGGAGGGTATTTTTACAAAAAGGTAATTTTCGAGAATCGCAGAACAGCCCAGGTTGGAAGGGACATCAGAGGACTGTCTGACACAGCCTTTCATGGGAAAGGGAGCCCAGGTGAGATTGTCTAACATCCTGTTCATTTGCACCTTGAAAAACTCCAGTGATGGGAACTCTACCGCATGGGGATGTTCTTCCCATAATTGATTGTAGTCACTGTGAAAGATTTTTTCTTATATGGAAACCTCCCCCGGAACAACTGGTATCCCTTGCCTCTTCTCTGTGTGGCTCCTTGAGAAGGGAAAGCCTCTGCTCTCTTTGTAGCCACACTTCAAAAACTGAAATTCTGTGATGAAGTTCTTCCCTGAATCTTATTTTCCAGGGAGAAAGGACATAACTCCTTCAGTCTTTCCTCACAGGGCAGATTTTCCAGCCCTTTGATCATCAAATATATCTCTTCAGAATTATAGTCACCATGCAAGCGAAACACAACCCATTTTGAGTCAAGTCTTGCTTGCTGTTGTTGCATAACAAGAATAACACACATCTGTTTTGTATAAAGCTGGACTTCTATATTATCCATTGTCCTTCTGGTAACAGCTTTCCAAGCACAGCTATTAGTAGACGAAATATTCTAGACTACAGGTTAAAATACAAGGCGTATGACTGATCATTGCTTGTTGTGGGATCAACAGATTTTGCCAGAACATAAAATATAATTAATATTATAAATTGCCCAATAAATCATTCATGTGATAGAGCTCAAGGAGAGAAAAGTAGGAAATAACAACATTTATACATTGAAATATATACAAAAAGAGTTAGTGCTTTGTTTTTATATAAATATTTCAGCCCCATTTTATAGACAATAAAACCATAAACTTTGCTTGCAGTGTCATGACTTTCTTTTATATGAAATTCTTCCCTTTGACATCAACAACCATACACTCAAATTACACTTGAGCTTCTAGTTCCTAAAAAGTGATTCCTTATTTGTACTTTGCCATGAGATAACAAATGCAGATTGCAGCTGACCTTCATCTCCTGTTTCCAGATTAAAACTAAGCACAGTCCTTCGGCTTTGGTGGAAGATACCAGACTTTGTCTGAGAGTGTTTTGGGACTGGAACTTCATGGAGGCCACAGTTATCATCAAGGTCATATTAAATAGTATATAATAGATCTTCCCTCTAGATTTTGCAAATTACTGGTTAATAAAGTATCTAATTCATTCTCATTGAGTTTTTATCAATTAAGATCTGAAAAGATCCCTTGTGGAATAGCCTGTAAGTTGTGGAAGTTGAGTACAGCATTTTAGCATATCAGATTCTCTAGACTTATAATTTTCTATGGCTTAATACGTCATTATATTTTGCATATGACAATAAATTACATATTTCAATATATAATTGCAATCATGTGTTGCAAGGCAAATCAATATGAAAGTATATAATTCACTTATATATTACATTATATAAAGCATTTTTATATATTGCATTATGTAAATGTTACAATTTATTCTGGGAAATACAACTTTTCCATTTTCGTCTGCAGAATTCAAATTATTGACTGAGTCCTACCATTTCCTGCGGGTTACTTGAACTTCATTTGACTCTAAAAAGATCAAGATAGAAATGAAAGGGATTTAGGAACAAAGTTAACTATACTTTTCAGCCTTATGGGACAGTGAAACATTTCTCCAAGTCATAGAAAATAACAAAGGAGACTACTGTTATGTCAGCTCTCCAGGTAAGCATTTCAAAATTCCAGATTAGCTTCCCAGCTGAATATTCCTTAAAAAGATACTACCACCAACTGCTCAGAAGGTTTCAGGCCCCCCAGGCTGTGAGCACTTGTTTTACCAAATAACAATCCTGCCTCCGGTTTCCACTTGAGGCACAAGAGTCCCTGAGCCAATCACTCATCCCCAGGTCTAGTAGTAATCCCTCAAACCGACACAGTCCTCTTTAAAATTTGAATCTTCTCATTTACTGATAATCGTGGGTTTAGAGATGACTGATGTAAACAAGGAGATGAACAGAGACAGTCTTTGGATGGAGTTTTTAATGTTCTATTTTTTTTTAATTCTCAGGATAGGAACAAGATAGTAAATATCATTTAGAAATGGTCCTCTTTCCAAAATGCAACGATTTTTCTCTTCACCCTTCACATCTGATTCCTCTTTAGAAGCCCAGAAAAGCCAGGCCCCATTCCTTTATCAGGCTGCTGTAAGCACAGCTTAATTCTTCACTGGACATTTGTCTGGCTGAGAACCAAACCCTCTTTATTATTTTTGTTCTCTCTCATGAAATTCTTCCTCTGCAAGATATACTCCTTTCTTTGTTAACGTCTACTTTCTTTGTCCATAACTTGATAAAGTCCTATTGCTCTAAGGCCTCTCCTGAGGGGAATTTTTTTTTTTTTTTTTATGCCAAATCCTGACAATTCAGGTACTTTGTCAATACAAACAAAGTATTGACAATACTTTGTATCAACAAATTGTTGATACAATTATTAACAATTTTTTTTCCTGTAGTAGGAGTACTGTTACACTATGACTGAGGCAGCATCCCTGAATAGGGCTCTTATGGGGTTTGGGACGGAAGGAGATCTTGGAGAGCAAGGACAAGTACAAATGTAAACAGATATTACTGTCTATCAGGTGGCAACAGTAGACTGCTCTAGGGACCAAGACAGCAGCAATGTGTGAGATGCTTTGCCTGGCTCTATATGCAAGATCAGGACAAGAATTTCCTTCCTAAGAGCTGCTCTTCTTTTTCCCCAAATCCAACTTCTAGGCAAGAGAATGCAAGAAAGCTTTCCTAGTGTAGTCAGTTCCCAGCTAATGGAACAGGCCACAGCACGTATCAAGAGCTAGCATTGGAGAATGGAGTAGATATTTCTATCACTTTTTACTGCATTCAGACCCATGGATTATTGGTAAAGAGCTGTCATCAACTCAGGTCACAGTCTTTTAAAAGCAGGTTCAGAAATGTGATAATTTAACACTGTGTGAAGAAAATAATCTGGTGTGAATTCTCACAGCCCACCTTAAGAGAATATATATAAAATTAAGTACTTAGTTGTAAGTAACTCCTTACAGAGTTTCTAGGGCAGAAGCTACACTGTAAATAGGAGGGAAACCACTCACATTGCTACTTGTTCAGCTTTTAATAGGTTTCAGTGTTCAAGTGTATTCCTGAAGATTTGTAGCAATAAACTACCAAATAAATCATTTAGGAAAAAAAAGGAACACTGCCTTTTACCTTCTCTATCTGCATTGACAATGCACTTTCAGAGATTCTGCAGTCAGCAAAGGGCTCATAGGTGCATGCCTGACACTGAACGAGTAGAATTGAGGTGTAAAAGTTTATAAATAACAAAATTCTTCATCTTCTGTTTCAGCCGCCGAGTCTGTTAGACAGAATGATAATGTCAAGAATGCTTTGCTGCAATGTTTTTGGAAGAAAGCCCAGCTTAAGAGATTAGAGCTTTGTACATGCCTTGGCCACACGATTTCTCCCTGAAATGAAATTCTCTCTATTAATTTATCTTCTTATCTCCTGCCCTTCTTATACTAACCAGGAACCATTTCAGTGGTTTCCAGTATCCTAAAGAGCACTCCAGGGACTGTGTTGTGGTCTGTCCTATGCAGGCAAGGCAGAGAGGGTTACCTTCCTAATTTTCTCCTGGTTCTCAATGACAGTTTAGTCCAAATGAACATATTTTCAGAAATTTTCAATTTAAAGAAAAACTATCAGAGTGTACCTGCCAAATAATACTCAACAAATGAAGTAATCCAGAAAATTAAAATAAGCTATATTTTAAGAGAAATGTGACAGCAGTTTTTTGGGTTTAATAGAGGAGTAACAGACCTGTGGTGAACAGGTACAATGTGTCTCTGAACATCTGAAAACGAGGAAGAACTTTACTGTGAAGGTGGCTGAGCAGCAGAGCAGGCTGCCCAGAGTGATTGTGGAGTCTCCTTCTCTGGAGATGTTAAAAAACTGTCTGGACACAATCCTGAGCAACATGCCCCCTTCTTGGGCAGGGAGGTTATCCCTTCCAACCTTACCCATTCTGTGATTCTGTGACTCAGGGCTACATCCATCTCTGCTACTTTCCTTTCCGGGAATTTCCACCGCATTACATGTCTTGAATTTCCTTCCTCTTACACAGAGTAAATGACACAAATAGCAAATACAAACATCAAGGAAACAAAAAGTACCCACTCAGTTTTCCAAGGATTAATACAAAGACTACATATAAGTTTCAGGAAACAACTGCCTAGGGAAGACCTTTTTTTCTACCTTATACAACTCTGAACCTCCTGTGGCTGTATAGCATGATGTCAAGATCCTCTGAGTGGCTTTGATCTGTGAATTATAATCCTACCAGCAAACAGATCTCGTTTCATTCTCTTCTCTTGTTAAAGAGAAATCTGCTGATGCCAAAATGGCTGTGACAGCCAAGGGGCAGAGGCAGCGAGTTCCTGTCTAAATCATTACCCCCTTTTTAACCATTAGAATATTTCAAAAACACGGGAAAACGTTGGAAGCCAATAAAGTTAGTGACATTCTCTTAATCTGGTCAGAGCCAGTCTTTTCCTACCAGGTATTTGGTGTATATTATAGTTAATGTCCACTTCAAGCTGTCTTATAAGGATAAACATTTTGAATGAAAGTGAAGAACACGGAATTAAAATAAAGACACCAGGCAAAAATATAAAATTAGATAGTTTTTATTTGTGAACAGGAAATACAAATCTTCTGAATTGCTCAAATGCTGCTGTTCAGCAAGCAGAAATTTCCACGAGTTCACATGTTGTTGATGTTTGCATGCCTCCCTAGGTTCTAATTTGTATAGATGAAAATTGCACTTTAAATAGCAACAGTAAGGTTAAAAGAGGACAAATTTCAACATAATAGCATGTTAGTGCAGGGCTGTCCGTATACTCTGTCAAGATGAGGAACAATCTCTCCCTAATTGCATCAAGTGGCTGTTGCGACAGACACGACATCGAAGAGGCTGAGCAGTAACAGGAATAGGAAATTTCCACAGATTTGGCAGGTCAGATTTAATCACAAGACCTCAAAAGTGACTGTTGCTGGACAGAAAGCATGGATAGTGAAGCTGGGAATAAAATAAATCCGTATACAGTCTTCTAGTGAAACCCCTGTTGATTCATTAGTAAGAATTAAATCAAATACTCTCTGGTGGAGTTTCCTGACTGTTCTCCAAGTGCCCTAAGACTCAGGTCTGCAAGAAAATGCCTGTGTCACAGCATTTAGCAGCTCAAAGGCTGAGTTTGGTTTTATGTCACTTGTTAATGAATTTGAACAATTTTGTAGAAAAGAAGGGCTTTTGATATGTTTTAAGTTTCAAATTTACCCTTTAGAACAGACTTTCTGTGGAGCATCATAGAATATCCTGATTTGGAAGTGACCCACAAATATCATCAAGTCCAGCTCCTGGCCCTGCACAGGACAACCCTGAAACCTGATGCAATTTTCCTTTTTTACAATGGAGAATATGAACAAAATGGTTGCATGTGCTGTGTGGCACTGATGTCTCCCTGGGTACTCCTGTCACACAAAGCATACAAGTGACTTACTTTCAGCCTGCTTCTCCACCTTAGGGCAGCACTGAGCCATCGTGGCCTTTCTCCTTTTGGCACAGCTCAGCTATCCGTGTTTGGCACTGCAGCGCTCTGGGCAGATCCACACCAAGGCACAAGAAGTACAGCATTTTATTTGTTACACACAGGCTCCAAAACAACTAGAGGTGGACCCCTTTTTTTCCTTTGAATGCATTTGTGAGACTTTTAAAATATACACTAAGTTTCCTAACAACAAAGAATTTACCTGGCTGTAAATGTGGCCCCGGCTGTCTCTTACAGCTGAGTCACATGGCATCGAGTTCTCTTTCAAGTAGATTTGTATCTTACATATAATTATGAAGTGCAGTTCTGGAGAGACACAGGATCTTTTGCATTTGCACAACACTGAAAACAGCAGGGCCTCGTGTTTGTAAGTCCATGGTTTGTGATGAATAATGAAATAGCAATGAACGAAAATCAGACTACTTATGAATCCTGGGCCTATTGAAACCAATGGACATTTTGGTACTAGCATCAGTTACATGATGACTTCTTCATCTTTCCTTACATTTCAAACAAAATGCAATCTTTCAGCTCAATTTAAGAAGTGGTGGGAAAAGAACTGAATAAATTGCAAATTTGGAGCTTTCTTTATTTGCTTCTTTGTTAAAGCCAGTTAAGTGGAACCTACAAAATTCAGGATGGTATAAACAAGGATGAAAATATTTCCAGTGAGGTTTCCTGTTTAGGATTAGGAACAAAAACTTCAAAATCCTTGGTGTTTGGCCTCCTGTCCCAAAAGGCTTGGCATTTGTGATGATTTGTGTTGATTTTTGTTCAAAAAGGAAAACAGAAAGTGGAGTAGGTATCCTTTAGTCATACCTACTCAGCAGTAGGTATCAGCAGTATCTAGCAACAGCTAAGCTGTTGAACCAAAAACTCTGTGGTGGGTGTGATTCATTTGCACAAACAATGAAGTGGCCTGTTCCAAACCTTTGCATCTTGTCATGTAACTTACTAGGGACAACCTTGGGTGGAACACGGCAATAAGGAAAAATGTTATAAGTTATTAATTTACAAAAAAATATACAAGAGTCCTAATTCTTGCTTACTGACAGAAAGTCCAGGTTTTTATAACTGTACCTCTTACTCTCACATTTTCAGTTTAAGTGTTCATTACTTTTACGAAGAAACTCACAATACTGTTTTGGGATGGGTTAAGGCTAACATGTGACCTACACGCAAAAAGTACCTCTGTTGCAAAATCAATGACCCTTTTTAACCTGTAACCTGGCTTGGCATTGCCAACACGTATTTCACCTCAATACTTGCCTTAACCTCTCTGTGCCATGGTTACACAAACATGCTGTAGCTTTCCCTCACATCAGATTTCTGTTGCTGCTGGTTCACAGGT
Source organism: Cnemophilus loriae (assembly GCA_013397755.1). Classification (NCBI taxonomy): domain Eukaryota; kingdom Metazoa; phylum Chordata; class Aves; order Passeriformes; family Corvidae; genus Cnemophilus; species Cnemophilus loriae. Next base: position 1,516,076 of record VZTF01007181.1, on the reverse strand, counting down.
AAGACCTCAAAGTTGTGCTCTGCTGTTATGTGTTTTGAAGCACCTGAAAAACAAAGTGCACACTTGCACAAGGAACCTGGTTTGCTCTAGAGAAATGTTTTTTGGTGTTATTTCTTGTTATATCTAGAGAATTGTTTTTATTAAGGGCTGCATGAGCTGTGTTCATAGCAGTGACAGCAGGACTTCAAACAGCTGTTTAAAACTGTGTTAAACTATGAGGTACCTGGATGTCTAAGGAAGACATGCTGATCCCTTGTGCAATGAGCGGTGCATCAGGGACCAGTGACATGTCCTGTCCAGCTGGGTCATCAGAGTGCAGAGGGGAGATCATGCTCTGATTCTGCTGGGAAAGGATTCTAATATTTAAGTCCTTTCTCAAGTTCAATATTCAAGGTGAATTGTGAGAAACATTTGAGAATCTAAGATATGGCAAACTGGATTGAACTCTGCAGCAGAACCCTAGAGTACAGGTGAGGCTAGGGAAAGTTGCATGCAGCAGCAAGGCTTTTAGAAGGAAGAATCCTTCCCTTTTTAATAAATCACATGTTCCCAGGCAGTACCCCAATTACTTAATTACAGATTAAATTCTGTTAACTGGCTGCTTGTTCACAATTTTGATTTGGTCACAGATGTTTTATGTTGAGTGCTGTCATGGATCGAGCTGGAACTAAGTAAGACTTGGGGAATTTTGGACTCATTGGCAAAGTAGTAATCTTTAAAAGTTGTCAGAAAAGAAAGACTAAACAGTATGGTAAGCTGTACTATTGCCATGTGGGTGTTGATGGAGTAGCTGCTGCNGAGTGGGGGCTGGATTACATCCTCTTAAGGGATACAAGGGGCATCTGTCTGCCGGCCAGTCAGGCAGACCGAATCTCCATAGGGTCACAAGATCAATGGGGGAGGCTTTTCTCACTGAGGTAAGGAGGAGTTTTACAATTTGGAGCCTGTCCACCAGCAGGCCCCCTCTGTACCTGGGCTCTTTGGTCCCCCGGCCACCACAGCTGCTGGTTCAGCCGATACAACACTGTACTGCTAAGACTCCCAAAAGGAATTTCACAGGCAGTGAATAGCTTTTGAAAGAAACTGGCAGATTCAGGAAGATCAATCTAGACCATGACAGTTTTAATCCATATTTCCAAAATTGTTTTCCCAAACAAAGGAGTTGAAAGTCTTTTCATGAACATAACTTTAAAAAACAAATAATAGTCCCCAAATAGGTAAATAATCTGTTTGGGGTCTCTAATGTGTAATCTTGGAGTACACAGACTCCCAAGATCAATGCTGAAGAAGTTATTAGACTTCTTCATAGACACTCAAAGAGTTTGTCTGGGATGATGAAAAGCACAAGTTTGCTTTTCAAAGAACCAGTGATGAAATTATAATAAAAACTCATGCATGAGCATCAGAAGGAAATATCTGTGTTACTGTTACGACATCTAGACATGATCTAGACACAGTCCTGGGCAATTGGCTGTAGGAGGCCATGCCTGAGTCTGGGGTGTAAACAAGATGATCTCCAGAGGTCCCTTCCAACATCAACTACTCTATGATTCTCTAAAATTATTATATATATTTAAAAAGAATTATAAATTTTTAAATTCAAGTGGTTTTAATACCTGTGGTGAAGTTACAGTGGAAACAGCAGTAATCAAAACAAGTAAAATATTGCCTCTCTATTTTTGCTCGATAAATGACTGTGTTGCTTCAGTATTTGTGTCAGCACAACCCTACTGAAATCAGCTTTTACTGACATGCCAGGGGATTCTACATCCAGCCATTTCCTTGTCTAGCAGTTAGTTACAAAATCAAGAAATTTCCTGTGATGTTAAAGTAGTCCTTCATTCAGTGTTGATGTTTTCGAGAGAAAAAGACAGAATTATTCTATCACCAACCATTTTTCATTATTCAAAAAAGTTACTGTTCAAAGAAAATCCATCTTTAGTCAACAAAAAAACTTGCATATATGTCTGCCAGGAAGGCATGAGGCTTCTTCATGGGTTCATAGGTTCATGAGTTCTAGGTGAAAAAACATGCCAGACCTTCTAACTGCCTGGGACTCTAGGTCCCATTTCTGTGCTGGAATGTACTCTGAGCTGGAATCACTTTCTCCCTATGCCAGTCAGAAGGGCTGTGTGACACAGTTACAAGATATAGGAATTCGGCTAAATAATAGGGAGACACAGTAACCTTTAGGTCTCAGGTCAAACCTTTAGGTCAAACAGCACTGTAGCGACTGAGTGTCGGTAGGTGACGTGTTGTTGGCCTGCCCCAGTTAGCCCACTATGAGATGACAATGGCCCAGTCTGGAAGACAGCAGACTACAAGGAGCATTCTCAGTAGGCATTATGGACAAAACTGTGTCAAGTTTGGCTGCTCCACCCTGCACAATCCTCCAGTGTTATCCCAGCAGACTTTGTACCCTCAGGCAATTTCTCAAGGCATGCAACACACCCAGGTCACGTGTGTTATCAAGCTATGCCCCTGATGGTTTGCAACACAGCAGTTGTATAATTTCAGACTTATTGAACTCATCAGAAAATGTAGTGCTCGGGAGAGGTACAAGTCCAAGCACCATGTGGTGTGGACATGAGCAAACTCTTCCACTGTAACCCTGCTTTATCTTGCAGTATGTATGTATGTGGCTCTGCTTGATTTTGGTCTGTATGCAGCCATGGAGTCTTTGGCTTCCAGGCTTCTTGGTCCTGGTGGGAATAAGAAATATTTCTGCTGGGGCAGAGGGAGAGATCAATCTTGTTAAACAGTGAAATCATAGAATATTCTGAATTATAAGGGACCCAAAAGGATCATCAAGTCCAGCTCCTGGCACTGCACAGAATCACCCCAAAAGTCACACCATGTGCCTGAGAGTGTTGTCTAAATGCTTCTTGAACTCTGTCAGGCTTGATGCTGTGACCACTTCCCTGTGAAGCCTGTTCTAGTGTCCAACCACCCTTTGGGTGAAGAACCTTTTCCTGATATCCAACCTAAACCTCCCCTGACACAATTTCAGGCCAGTCCCTTGGATCCTGTCACTGGTCACCACAGAGAAGAGATCAGTGCCTGCCTCTCCTCTTCCCCTCACAAGGAAGTTGCAGACTGCAATGAGGTTTCCCCTCAGTCCCCTCTTCTTCAGGCTGAACAAACTAAGTGACCTCAGCTGCTCCTAAACACTAGACAATGGTGTAGTTTTATCACCTGAAAACTTAATATGTAACAGGCAAGACATTCCTGGGTGAAACTTAAATGCCTTTGATATGTATCAGGCCAAATTTGATGGTCTAATAGTTCCTTCTGACCTTAACTTGGGTGAGACATGCTGCATAGGGAGGTGTCTCACCAGGGAGCACTGGGTAGCCAATTACAGCCCACAGAAGAGTGGCCTGAATTGCTTCCTTTAGCAATTTTTTTGGCATGACACATTACCTTCTTCTCAGGTAATAAATGACAGGGAGAGCCTTTTCTTGCCTAAGAAAAGAAAGACACAATATACAAGAAAAAAAAGTACTAAGAGAGCACTGTGTTAATTAAGGTAACAGGAACATAACATCAAGTAAAATATTCCTGTGAAATCTACTGGCAGCAAGGATTGTAATGTAGGTGTTACCTTAGGTGTGTCTTATTGGTATGTGTTGCAAAAGAAACACGGAAACTGTGATCGTAGCAAACAGGAGATTGTTCCACTCACAGCATGCAAAGGAAAAAGTCTCTTCTATAATCAAATAAACCTGACTTAATCGTCGGGATGTCATCAGTTGCACTTGATGAATGGCCACTTTTACCACACAGGACACAATTTTGGCACAGTATCATACAGGCAGAGTACCAATCCTGCCGTGCTTGTGAGGCAGGTGCATGTGACTCAGCGGAGACATCCATCGGTGTTGAGTGACTTGTAGGCTCCTCTTCTACCAAAACCATTTGAAGTGAGACCTTTTGTGCTGTGAATGGGAGGTGGGCGCACTGTCTGCACATGTCTAAAGGGCAGTCTTCCCAAAATACTCATGATGTGGTTGCTGGTGGTCATTTGAGCTCTCTTTCTCCTTTGAAAGGGCAAGTACTAATAATAAACAAGATAAATAATTGAGCAAAAGGAGGAGTTAAATGGGCAAATAAATAGCGCAAACCAGTTCTACATACCTTCAATAATACACTGTGCACTGCACTAGCATACTGCTGATCATGAAAACACGTCATGTAAGTATTTGATACATCATCAATCAGCCAATAATGGACAAGCTCATCTAAAAATACAGGAGGAAGATTTTAAGTTATAGAATTCCAGTTTTAAAACAATGCAGTTCCAATCTACCTACCAGTAAGTGCAGTGTTGTTATTACAGGCCTTGCCTAGATGGTAAAGAAGAATGATTTTATGGTTGAAGAATTTTGAGCTATTGACTTTGACATAAAAGAGTAGCCAAAATAGAAATTAGTTGATCTCTTCAACAGCCTATCTCTTTAAGATTGTAGGTCCTATGGAGAAATAAAATCACTGTGAGTTGAATCAGCAGAATTATGATTTATCTATTAATTCCTCTTCAAAGTATAGCATTTTTTATGGTGCCATCACAATCTAACAATGTAAAGCTTAATGTTAAAAGTGAACTTCACAACACAATGCCAAAACAGACAGACATATTAATATTCAAAAATAGTATCTGTTACATTTATCAGAACCTGGCACCATTTAGAAAACCCCTCCTAGAAGATGTTATCTTTGACACTCAGGTTTCCATTATCCAAACATGCTTTCCTCTTCTTTAAAAATATCCAGAAAGTTAAAAATACTTGGCAGAACTTGAATCAATTTCAGTAAGTGATTGGCACACTTCCTTCCTAAAACCCAATATTGCACCATTGCTGCTTAAATTGTAATGAAGGTGTCCCAGAGGTTAATACTTATAATAGTTTAATGCCAAGGTGATAGAGAGGCTTGAAAGAAACAATACCTCAGAAAGCCACTCACCTTTCTGTAAATAATCACTCAAAGCCAGTCTTACATTTCTGCATATCACCAGGCACAAGGAAGAGACGTCAAAAAAAGGATTAGCCCATAAATGGGACATCTGGCTCACAGGGCTGGGTGGATGCTGCATTCCACTAAACTCTCCGTGGATCTGGGAAAAACCGGCAGCAAGAGCACACGATGTACTTTGTCTCAAGCTTTCCTTTCATAAGCCTGGCTACTTCAGAGCAGAAATGGGGTGGTCTCTGCTGACCATCTGTTACATTATGGAAGAGAGTGCATTGATCAGGTCATTCAGAACCCACTCCAAGGGAAGAGGAAGAGATGGAATTACCTAAAACATTTAAATTAAGTAGCTTCTGTCTCAGAACAGCATTACCAAAGGTCTAGCAGGACTCGGTGATGACAATCCAAGACCCTCTGGGAACCAGTACAATCACATTGGAGCTAGGGAGAGGTGACCGGTGAGGTCTTCTCTCAGTGGAGCACACGGGATGGGAGAGCAGCCACATGGACACCCAGCCATACACCTGATCTGAACAAGGGATAAAACATGGGTCTAGCAGAAATGCTTTAGAAACAGAAGCTTAATCTTACTGTGATCTGGAAGGCTGATCTTAGGGAGGTCCTCTTCAAAGATACACTAATCAAAAGCCATGAGCTGGCAAAAAGTAGCAGATATTTTTACCGGTAAGCACTGGAAGTCTTATCAAATGAAGTCCAAAAACTTCTCAGAGAGGACAGAGCTATCTGACTGGCTGAGCTAGATGTTTTCTCTTACTTGCTGTTAAAAAATGCTCTTTCAGTCACTTGTCCATATGTGTGTGCCACAATCTCTTCTCCACAGGTGGGCCACGGTTGAGGTGAAGTGGTAAAAAGCCCTTGAACTTCTTAACAGCTAAAATAAAATAGTAGGAGCAGATAGCAGTTGATGATATAGGTGTCCCCCAAGCTCCCAATGATTTTTTCTGGAAATACAGAAGTGACAGGTAAAATACACAAAACAGATAATATAAAACCTGTATCCAATCCCAATTACTGTGACAGGAACCTAATTAAAAAACACAACTGCCTGTGCTTCTTCCTTAAAACGCTCACTGATGGCTCATAGAAAGAGCTTTGACTCTAGATTACAACACAAATTTGAACTATGGACTTTCAAATAAAGAAACATTCGTCTTCTGTAAAAGGTGGAATGAAAAAGATTTGTGAACAACTCCAGCCATCTCTACACAGTCTCCTCTGTATGCACAAGAAAACTGTCTGCCTCCGTCCCCAGGCAAACTCCCTGCAGACCCTGCTACTCTCCCTGTGGGGCTCCCAGCCCATGTGCCCACCTCCAGCTCTCCCAGTGCCTCCACTGAGTCTGCCCAGCTCTGGTGAAGGCAGGCACAGTCCCCCTATCTCAGCAGTGTTGTCCAGGGACCAGGGTGTCGCAGGCCAGGTAGGGCCAGTTGGCAGTCTTCGTCCTTGCTGTCTGTCCAGCTGCTGTGACACTGAGCTTTGTTCACACCAGACATACAACTCAAGCAGCCGCATGGCCCAGCACAGTGCCATGTCCACCTGTGCTCTCTTGGGCCTAACAAGACAACTCAACTCAGCTGAATTGCATTGTACCCAGTGTGGGCCGTGGCCTCGGCCTCATTTCCTTTTCGATATTCCATAACCAGGTACAGAATGATAAGGCCACCCCTGAGCCTCGTCTTTTCAGGCTAAGCACTCCCAGCTCCCTCAGCTGCTCCTCATCAGACTTGTGCTCAAGACCCTTCACCAGCTTTGTTGCCCTTCTCTGGACTCATTCCAGCACCTCAGCCTTCATGAACAGAGGGGTCTAGAACTGCTCACAGAACGTGAGGTGTGGCCTCACCAGTGCTGAGTACAGGGGGGCAATCACTGCCCTGCTGCTGCTGGCCACACCATTCCTGATCCAAGCCACATGCCATTGGCCTTCTTGGCCATCTGGGCACATGCTGGCTCATGTTCAGCTACTGTGACCCAGCATCCCCAGGTCCTTTTCCCCGGGCAGCTTTCTAGCCACTCTGCCGCCAGCCTGTGGCACTGCCTGGGGTTGTTTTGAGCCAAGGGCAGGATCTGGCATTTGATCTTGTTGAACCTCCTACCATTGGTCTTGATCCATTGATCCAGCCTATCCAGATTCCTCTGCAGATAATGGCTGGAGAGATGGTGACTGGAAACATCAGTGGCAGTCAGCCTCTCTCCACTGCCCTGCCAGAAATGCTCGTGTGAGAGGACGAAATGACATTATCAGGGAAGACTGCTGTGTGTGTATCCTCAGGCATAGCTGCATCACCAAGAAGCCTGGAGCAGCTATGCTGCTGGGAGACCTAAATCGTGTCAGGCGTTGTCTTTTGGGTATCCCTGTGCCCCTCAAGCAATCTGCTGATGGCACACCCCTCACAGCCCCTGAGACCCTGCCTACATTGCTGGTGCAGGGCTCAGCAGCATGACCAAACCTGTCAGCTGCACTAGGCTGCTGCAAAACCCAGCAGCACTCCCCTGCCAAGGAATGTAATCTACCCACCTTGAAAGACCTTCCCTTCCTATCAGTCCTTCGTTGGCTCAGCTGGTCACTGACTCTTGCACAGTCCAGCTGTGACGTTCTCTGTGCATTCATGGTTATCAGTACAGGGTCAGCAAAACTCCAGTTCCAGATCTTTGTACAATTGATTTTGCTACTTTGTTATAAACTGCTGTTGCTGACTTTGTTAACCTAGACATTAATAAATCAAATTGTGCTGACCACAATAAAGGTGAGTTGACTTAACTAGTTTTGTTGGTAAGTCACAGATGATCTGGTCACCTGATAAAGGCTCATTTGTTCATATTTTGATACAGTATCAAAACCGTTATAAAAACCTCCTCCGTTTTCAGTTGTGAGTTTTTCCGAACTGATCAAGCACCAAAATGATTCTCTTAGCACTGTTCAACTCCTACAGCGGCCACTTTGACAAGTGCCAAACTTCCAGTGCACACTTCTTTTTCCACCAGGTCCTCTGTCCTGCCTTGCAGATTGAGGACTCATCACCTCATCTTTGATTCAAGTTAGACCAGACATCGCTTTCTCTGCTCTTGTAAGGAAACACTGTTACAAAATTGCCCTTAAACATAGGCATAGAAATATAGTAAAAAATTATGAACGCATATTTGACACTGCCTGCCTTTTCATCTCTTTATTTCAACGTGGTCTAACAGAAGGTGTTCCTGTCCATAGCGGGAGAGGGGAGGTTGGCACTTGGTGATTTTTAAATTCCCTTCGAACCCAAACCATTCTAAGATTTTATGGTTCTTTTTGCCTGCTTAAGTTCTAGCTTTCTCAGTGGCCCTTTTCTATATAGTAAATAATAAAGAACAGTGTTCATCATTATGGTGCTACGCTGATCTGAGACGGTGTACGGGCTATAAAACCCTTGCCAAACAGCCTTGTTCCCACTGCTTTGCGCTGCGGGACCTCCCTCGCTGGCAGCTCTGGCTCAGGGAGCAGCAGCAGGAGCGCAGAGCCGGGTGGAACGTGGGGACCGCTCCGACACATGAGCAGGGGCTGGCCGGGGCTGTGGGCTGCCCTTCTTCCTGGGCGGGCTGCATGCTGCCGTCCCACGCAGGAACAGGTAAATCACTCCCGAAACAGAAATAACTTGAAAGTGTCGGTCTGAGCAGGACAATAGCTGGAATCGGAGTGGGAGATGCCGTCAGCAGTGCTGTTCTGCCACCTGGTGCTGGAGCACCGTCCCGGCTGGTCCCACCGGCTGCCCTCCTGCTTCCCTCCCTGCCTCCCTCCCTCCCGCAGGTCACCCAGCCCTAGGGAGAACCTGCCCCGAGCGCCTGTCCCGCCAGCAGCACAGTCAGCAATCCAGGACATGCGTTTACCACGGAACTATAAAATCGTTCTTTAACCCTGGATGATTTTTACTACTAATAAATATCATTCCCTTTGCACAGGGCAGTCCAGGTGACTAAATTGTGTCCTAGAATGTGGTAACTGCTGGTTGCAAAGATGTAACTGCTACTTACCCATTATTTATAGGCACGTGGTGTGATACTTGGGGTTGTTCTGTGCAGGGCCAGGAGCTGGACTTGTGATGATCCTTGTGGGTCACCTCGAACTCAGAAATTCCAACTATATTCCATGACTCTATTTTCATTTTTAATGTCTAAGCCTAAAAAGCACCAAATATGTACATCTATGATCTGATTAGGTGTGATCTTAACCCCTTCTTTACCCTAACGTTTCTATTTTACATTTTAATATGATGCAGGTGTTTCTGTAGTTGTAAACTGGGACACGGCTTAGTCTGTTGCACGCATTAAAGATTTGGGTTTTAACTGCTTGGAAACGGATTGTCCATGAAGAATATCAAAAATACTCAGCAGAAGGGACTGTTTTCCACCTCCAAATAGATGCTGTTCAGAAATCTGTAGAAAGACTGTGTCTAAACACCTTATGCTTTAACTTAGCTGGATGCAGCTTCTTTCCCACGCAGTTTCCCCATCCTGGAACCACTATCCCTCCCTTGTGGGGTTGTACCTGGGTGCAATGGGCACTTCCAGAGTCTCTGCACAAAGAATGATACTGACAACCTTGAGTAGAGCAGCAGCAAGCCAGTGCGGCTTCCCAGCAGTCGGTGGGCATAGGAAGGACCTTCAAAGCCAACACATGGAGCAAGCGCCTGTGTTCTGTATAAGTCATGCACAGGTTGCAGGCTGCATATAGGCAACAGGGTCCAGGAAAGAAAGGCTAAATATGCCAACCCAGAAATCTGGCCTGCCTGCAGAGCATGAGAATCATAGCATAGACATCTGTCAATATTTATTTGGTCATAATATTCACACCTGCCTACCCTGAGAAGATTTCCGCTTCCCAATTTAATGCTTGCAAGCTTTATAGAGTAAAGCAAATCCACAGGAAAACACTGAGGCCTGACTGATATGTTAAGCAACTCTCGGGTAGTCAGATCCTCTGACAACCCAGCCTGAATGACGTTGATAAGCCGTGTTTCCAGGGCTTGCTAAATGCAGGTCCTTGTTCATGTGAGACAGACTCATTGGTAACCACACAGACCAGGCAATTACGAATGTCAAGCAATTCTGGGTATCACAGAAGAAGCCCCTTTTGGTGTCAGGGGTAAATCGCACTTCAAACTTCCATCTTTCTCTGCAGGAAATCAGAACTGACTGATCTAACTCAGAGACGGGCACAGGCTGACTGCTCACAGCACGAGCTGGCTGGTCTGGGCCAACAGCCCCACTGCTCCCAGTTCCATAGGCAGTTTACTCAGCTGCCGGCTAACTTACAGAGCGGGAAAAGGGAACAGCTAAGCCTGGCTTGTATATTGAGTTTCTCTGAGGCTGGCTCATAGACAGCTAATGAACCATGATCTCTAGAACTTTATAAAGATACAGCCATCTATGAAGCCCTTCTAGTCAGGATGTAACTGTTATTACAGCTCCAGGACTGAATATTTCAGAAATACGTTCAGAATGATTTTAAAGTGAAACTTATTCCTCAAACCTGATGTGCTTCCTGCGTCTCAAGCAACAAGGCAACAAAACAAAGTTTCTTCTGCTGTCTCTACTTTAAAAGACAAACACAGCTGCAGAAATTTAGAACACACACAATACAGCTTTTTTGCTTGAATTTTTCAAGGAAAAATGGAGGCTTGTTCTTAAACGAGGGAAATAAACTGGCACATGTGATAGAAAAAGCTCAAGTACCCAACAGTGTCTGGCTTTGGTTTTCACAGGCAGGCCTGCTCCCACGCCTCTGCATGTGCCAGTGTGCTCTGGAGAGGTGCAGCCATCAGGAGGAAACAATGTTAGGGTCTACCTAAAAACTGGATGTATTCAAGTCCATAGGGTGGTGATGAGACCAACACAGAGCTGTAGAAGTGGTTGGGCCCCATGATTATGAGATAGTTTAAATATCATCCATGAAACAAACCATGTTTATCATGGGAGGGCTCTGATCACTGGAAAAAGACCTCAACTCTGAATAAAAAGAAGATCCAAGGAAGAGGGGCCAGTTTGCTTCCACTGTAGTCCCCAGAGGGATGAAGGTACACTTCCCCTTGGAATTTAACCCTAAATAGTTGCAGGACACAGGAATAACCAACATGGACTTGTCATAGGCAAATTAGACTTGACCACTTGATAATTCTGCATCTCACTGCTGACAGCAATGCAGATGAGGTGAGGGAGAGGATGCAGCACATCCAGGCTTCAGACAACGCCTCCCACAACAGCTTTCCTTAGAAGCTGAGGTGTGTGGGCTGGAGGAAGATAGCAACTTAACATCCAACTGGGGGCCAAAGAAAATATTCCAGGGGGACAATACCAAGGGCACAGTGTTCAACCTTCTCCTGCTAGTAACAGATAACATAAATGAGTGGTCGTGCAATACAGCTTGGAGTCTCAGGCTGGATATCAGGAAAAACTTAAGTGGAACAGATCACTCAAAGAGGCTGCGTGATCTCCATTCTTTTAAGTTTCTTAAGACTCGATTAGAAAACAGAACATAGCTGAGCTGGTCTAGTATTGCCCATAGCCCTGCTTCATGCTTGAGACAAGGCCTTTAGGGTCCTTCCACCAACACGTCTACGAATTGGTGTTACAGATTTCATTCCTGTCAGTAAAAATATTGGTATTTCAAACAAACTGCCTTGAGTATGCAAAACACATGCATTTATTCATTGCAGTCTGATGATTGTTATGGGTCCCTTCCAAACGGAGAGATTCTATGATTCTTGCACGGCTTAGCTTCATTCCCAAGACTCTCTGGCGAGCTTTGCACTCCTAGAACAAGCATCTGCTGTATAAATGCGAATTTGTGACTTGTTCTCAGCCCAACAAGTTAACTGCATAATTCTGCTCCCAGGCCCACTGAAGGCACCTTTTTCTCCTCTGATTACTTTCATCACAGAGGTAGACATGGCTAAATTTACTGTAGGGAACAGTTTTTATCAGCAAATCCTTTCTTGTGCCACAACCATGAAAGAGTATCTGCAGTGACATACTGGGTTATCTGCTTAAAAATGTACCTCCAAAAAAAAAGAAAATCAGTTCCAGATTGAAGGATTCTACACCTTTGGTATTTTCCTTCAGAAAAATATTCATGTGATTAAGATTTTAAGGCTGCTACCCTCACTCTGAGGAACTCTAATTGTTAAGAGCAAAAGCATTTGGCAGAGGAACAGAGGTGTCAGAGCATCTATCCATAATTCTATTGTGTCCAACAAAACAAACAACTTCCATCTCCAAATAGATCAGTGATGCCCTTTAATTTTCCCTTCTACCACTTGCCAATTAAAGAATTGCATTTAGGATTTGCTGATATAACACACAACAGCTGCTGGTAAATTTCTGGCTGACTGTACAGAGCAGCTTCTTGGAAGGCCAATGTGCTGTACAAGCGTGGCAGAAATGGAACAGGCAACCGGGATTAAATCACAGTTAAAGGGGGAGGGGAGAGGAATGCCTGCATTACAGCCTTGTGAGGAAGTACTGGTCATGTTAGTTCTCCAAATCTACCCCTGGCCTAATTAAGCTGCATTGTCACTGTAAAGCAGGCAAACTACCAGTCATGGTGAAGTGAAACCAGCTTTCCAGTAACTGCCAGGAGGAACTCAAAAGCATGTTCATGTTTAAAGCACAAGCTTTCAAGAATAAGGGCGCTTGAGGAGCTATGCTTGAACAGGGCTTGAACTAACATTAAAATACAACTCTTAATACAGCAACATAGAAGGTGCTTTGGGGTTTTTGAAAGGTGTGGGGGTTTTTGGTTGGTTGGTTTTGTTTGGTTTTTTTTTAATTTGCATCCTCTGAGCCTGATTTCATCTTCATGTCAAGTATCGCTATTTCCTTTTGAAGTCACTACAATCTGCACAGACCATCCAGTCTTTTTTTCCGGCTTCTCTGGTCAAGGGCAGGCCAAGGGGTTTGAGTTTCCACAAGACATTTGCAGGGGCAAATACATGTAACGTAGGGGCCGGATTCAGAGCAGTACAGCCAGACGCCTTAGACCAGTTTGTGGTGTGTGTACACTGGATCAACAACGAACCTGTGCTATGACATTTGGTCCAGCAGCAGAATATCTTTTCAGTTTTTGAGTCAGGATTTGTTAGCCAACTACAAAGCCCGTATTAGTTCTTAAGGAATTAGAAGCTCAGGCCATATGCCAATAAACAAATCCAGTGGAAGCTGAAGCACGAGCAGTCACCCTCACCACCATCCAAACACACATCTCAATGCAGGGTTTCTAGCTAACAGGCATTCCACAGGAGCAGTACTACAAGGTCTTCGAGGAATCAAAAAATAGCTCATCCTACACATCACCTTTTCGGCACAGTACACAAGCTCTGATAACTGCTTAACTCCTCCTCTCCTCCCCCCTATAATTACTTTATCAGGGATAAAACTACCACAGGAACCCACTGAGCAGATTCAATAGCAACTCCTCCAGATCAGACTCAGGAACAATGGATGAATTGCTTGCTGTGACAGGCCCCATGCAATAATAGAACAAGTTTTAGGGGCTAGACACTGAGAAAACCTTGGTCATTTGGATCTTAAGCCAAATATCAAACACACCCTTTTCCAAAACTTCTCTTGTCCCTGCATTGTTAGTGAACATAACATGCAAAACTGCTAATATAGAGACACAGTAAACACAAAGAAACCATGGTACAAAATATCCCACTTCTTAGACAAAAAATTTAAAAAAAAACAACCTATGTCAACTGTTCCACTGTAGATATTAGTTTGCAGGCTAGGAGAGGTCCTGATCACCACTCCTGAAAAGAAATCAACATTTTTCCTTTTTAAAAGATGTTTCACCAGCATTTCATTTTTGAAAGGCATTTTTTTTCAGCAATTGAGCGAGTCCACAGTATGAGAAGCAGCAAAAGCATTTTATTTGCTGTATTATTAGTGTCATTAGAAATATGATTGGTAAAAAAAACACGCGAGTCCACACAGAAAGGAAAGCTTAATAAAACCCAAAGACAACTGGAAAGGTGGTGGTGGTGGTAGAGACTTAGCAGAGAAAATTTTTTTAAAGTCTTCCGAGGTTCTAGACAGCAATAACTCTTTTTGGCCATCAGAGATGGTAACAAATCTTCCTACTACTTTGCATCAGAGTGTCCTCCTCCACCCTTGTTGGACTGCTAGCTCCAAATCACTTAAACGTATTGTGGAGTGTGAGAAGGGAACTAAACACAACATCAGGATCTCTTCGCATGAGGTAACGCTTTCATGCAACTGTTCTGCACATGCAAAGGCATAAAACTTACTGAGCAAACACCATCTTCTCAAAAATCACTTCAAGTCATAACAACACTTCACTTTGTTTAATTCCTGAATTTTCCAAAAGGTGGTAGAAGTACTGCATTTTTTAAACAATAACATGCTTCTCCTCCTTCAAACAGAAAGTATCTTTAGGTTTTGAAACAGAATGATTTCTTTTCTCTGACACTGAAATGATGAGACAGTCTTAATTCATGAAAATAACAATTGTTTCTGAAGCAACAAGTTGCCACAACGATTATTTGTAAACATTATACCCACAACAGTAAGTACATTAAAATCCCACACTTCCACCTTAAAATAAACCACAAAGATTTGACATGAAATACATAAAAAGTTTATTATGTATGTACCCCATCTTTTTATCTGGAGGAGAAAATCTGAGGCAACAGTTTGGTGCAGTATAGAGAAGCAAAGCAATATACAGTAGCTGCACACAGCTTGATTGGTTTCAGATCACAACTAAATACTCTTACTATGACTGTTAGTACAGAAATGTTCTGTAATTAGAAAAAATGAGAAGTATTACTCTCATGCTGTACAGTCTTATGTTTCTTGGTTAGAAGAGAACAACTGATTGAGTTTGAATCTTTCTCGCCTGAACCTTGCACACCAACTTGTTTGGCTGTTGCCTCTGGAATGTTCAGCACAAAGGTTAAGCTCCAGACATAATTTAAGTGCTTTTCATGTGCAAACTGTTACTTGCTAAAGCTTTCAAAGTACATTTAATTACAGATATGAACACCCTGTAAAGATATGAGGATATGACAGCAGACCCAGAGGACAATACAGATTTTTTAAGAGAAATGCTATGTTCCACTGCAGTAGTTCTAGTCCCTGATTAGGTCCTTCCAAAGAGGGGGCTCGTTTCAATTGTAGGAGATAGACCACTCTTTAACAGAAGCATCATGGGATGTTGTTACCAGAGTATGTTCGTCCAACCACGCCAAGCCGCTTACATGATGTAGTCTGTGAGCATCTGTACCGCAGTGCAAAGTAACAGAAAAGAATTAGGAAGGCTGGGTTGACAAGGTAACTTCAGCACATTCAAAATATGATTTTTAGCTGCATTAAATACTAGTAATGGATTTTAAAAGCAACTACAAAAATAACAGAAAAATTCCAGCTCGTGTGGCTAGATAGAGATTAACATAAAGGCTAAATGACTTTAGGAAGATTCAAAGCCTCCTTACCATTAGTCTACAAAACAGGAACAGTGCTGGATTTCAAGAACTACTAGCAACTTTCAAAAGTAGTATGTTGAAGAAAACATACCTGGTATCTTGACTCTGGTCTCTGGATCACTCACAGTCCAAACATACACCATCATGTCCATGCCTCCAGAAGCAAAGTGTTCATTGTCTGGTGACCATGCAATACAAACAACTTTTGCATGGTGTCCGTAAAAGACATTATGCTCCTATTTGAAAATTAGAGAGACAAGGGTTATTCCAGTAGTTAAAGCCACTTCAGGAAATCACTAGCTTTCAATGTGCAGCATCAGAACAAGCTACTGCAAGACTCCAAACAATGTACATCTCAGGTGCAGACGGATGCACTAGGCAAACCAAGCGGTGGCTTCATTTTATGTGATTTAAATACTTAGTAGGCCAATAAAATACAAACCCCTCTTGTAAAAAACCATTAAGACATTTTCCTACGAAAGCTCGATCTGTTAAGTGCATGTGCAATTTAGAGGCTTTTACAATAATCTCACAGAGGTTTCACAAAGCAAAATTCTTTCAAATTTTACTTAGAAAATGAAAGGTTTTTTGTGGAATGCCATCCTGTGTTGTTACTTCAGTGTTGTTTTAGTCAAAGTTTAAGGAGTCTACGGGTTGATATGCATTGACTGCTTGGGCTGAAAAGTGGAAATTGCCCATTTTTTGGTTAAAAGACAGTAGATTGGCAGATAAAGCAAGGTTCCCTGTCCTAGCATATCCCTGTCATTGCTTAGTCCTTACCATGGAGCTGTGTGCCAGAGCCAGCGGAATTTTATTGCCAAGTCTGCTTTATTTACTTCATTGAATTTTTTTGTACTGAGTGATTCTTATCAAACTGAGCCTGCATTCTTGTCCATTTTACAAAAATGCACACAAGTTCTCTAGCAGACATGGCACGTACGTTGTTATTTTGTTTAAAAAACCCAAACTAACAAACTAGTAGTTCAGCAGACCCAAAGGAACTTTTTGTATTTAATGACTGCTAGTCCGTGGAAATCCAGCTCCTTCTCTTTTTTAACTATGCATTTGTTACTAGATGGGTTTCAGTGTTTTCCCAGCAGCCAACCTATGCTGCACATTTCCTCAACTATTCTTACGATCTGGAGGGTTCACATAGGCTGTTGCGAATGCCAGTAGTAGCCCAAAATAGCAGGTAAACAGACAGTCACAGAAACATCAAATTTACATCAATGATTTACAATTAAGCATCGGCAGCTATAATGTACTTCACCACAACAGATTTAGACACGAGCTGTCAGTCAATTTGTTTTTAAATAAAGACAACTCTCACTACAACAATTCTTACCGCGTAGCCATCAGCGACACTAAAGACAGTGACCACTTTGTTTGCATCACAGACTGCAAGAAAGGCACCATCGTGAGAATATGCCAGGTCAGTAACAGGACCTTTAGCTTCCAAAGTCTTATCGTCACTTTTCAAAGATGTTCCTTGGATTGAATACAAATGGACATTCCCATCCTACAAATTAACAGCAAAGAAGGAGAAAAAGGTAGAAAAATCACTTTACAATACAAAGAGAAGTTTCTGAAACTTTTTGCATTAATTCTATCTAGTAGTGCTTATATTGAGAAAAGGTCTAAATAAACTGTCATTTATGCTGGCTACAATCCACTAAGTGTGGAAATAAACTCATTTTCTAGAATTTGCCAACTTTAAGAACACACTAGGTAAAAACAATTTGGCAATTTCAAAACAGCAAATACAGGAAAGAAGATTGAATTCAAAAAGAAGTGAAATAGACTTTTAGGTCACAATTGCAGCAGAACCTGGGGAATGAAAGCTCAGGAATACCAAATATAAATAGCTTAATTGATACAATACTGATGTAGTTACAAATTGTCACCTAGCATTTCTCAACACAACACATCTACTATTATTAAATGCTTCTGTTACTTGCTCCAGTGTTTAAAGTAGCACAGTTTTAGGAAGTGCAACCTTACCGCTCCTCCCACTGCTGCTGTACTTCCCGTGGGGTGAATGGCTACAGCTTCTGGCTCATAGCCAAGGTCATCGATTGTAAAACATTTTTTCTTATCTTTCATCAAGACAATCTGTAAGTAGAAAAAAAGAAACTAAGACCCTTCTTTAAAGTACTTAATATAAAACTATTATTAAGACACATTGCTTAGTCATAAATACAAATCCCCTCTGGTCACTCAGAAGTTTATTGTGTTCTCATCTTAAGGGAACAGTTTCATTCTTAAAAAAAAAATTGAAGGAATGCCTACATGTGGTGACTAACTGATCTGCTGTACTGGAGTACTCGTGTTCTAAATCACGTAGTGCAGGGCATCCTCCATAGCCTTCAGCTTTGTTTCACTCGGTTTGAACATGAAATAAACATGGACAAACCAGTATTTTTAGCAATGCTTACCCCCTTCCTGGTTCATTGTTAAAGGGAGGGAGGCAGGACCAAATTAGTAGCAAATTAATGCTGCAATGTTAAACTTTAAAAGGCTATTTCCTAGCCAGTTCTAGGCTACGGATAACTGGAATTAACTCACATAAAAACAAGCTTGGACAACACTATCAAATGTCTCAAATGCAAAACCAGCACCCATACAGAAAGCATAAACCATTAGAAGTTAATCATGTTTTGACACAAGAGAGCCTTGTCTCTGGTTTTCAGTGATCTGCATACTAGTGGCAAGCAAGCTACAGCTGCTTACGCTGTACAACAGCATTAGTTAATTGGTTAGTTGGATTAATTGCAAAAAAATAAGATGCAGGAGAAAAACATCTTTTTACCAAAATTGTGTCACTGAACAGATCTGGCAAGAGCGTGATTCTGACCAGTTTAACCTTCCAGCACAAAGCTGTATTGATAACAAATACAGATGCATCCACACAAGGGACTATCTGAAATTTAAATCTATACATAAATGTGAAATTCGTACAGGATGCAAAAGGACAAGGCTATCAAGTATCCCGCTGAATTATATTCCCTATAGGTCTTATTAGGAAATTCTGCAGATGTGCAAGGTAATCCCACCCTAAATAACTAAATGTTACCATACATGGCATTATTAACACAGCAATTGTTGATAATCCACAAGTTAATACTTACTTGTCCAATGCATAAAACTACAGTATAGCCACCAGGACCCACAGCTAAACATTTTGGCTGAACATCCATTTTCACAGCATCCTGGCCACTGGAAGAGGATGTGCCAAGGTGCAGAAGCAGGAAGGACAAAGCAGAAAAAAATTATTCCATGTTTACCATTATTTAAAATTGCCTATTCAAATAATCACCCACTAACCATCAAGAACATGCATAATTTAATTTTCTTATCTACTAATCTGCAAAGTTTCCCATTGTTTTGTGTTTAAAGCTTTACTATCTTGATCAGGTAGTTCACCTTTGAAATGAAAGTCAATGTTACTATACCATAGTTGAATTTTTTAACTAACTAGATTCTCTTAACAGGATTCTTTAAATTCTGATTTCCATGAAGAAACAGCTGCATCCCACCCCTCCTAACCACATTTATTACCAATATCCCTGGGTATTTATAAATCACAAAGCAGACACCATTCCTACAGCCCCTAGCTAAGTCATCCAATACAAGACAGGTCCCCATCTAACCCGTGGAAGGGATAAAACAAATTGAAAAGCCTGGGATGCATTTCTCACTATCAGAAAAAAAGCACAAGGTTGGTACAGTAATCATTTCTACAGTTTCCATGGTAACATAAAACCTAAATAAACTCCAGCATAATTTTTTTTACCATATAAAATCAACAAACGTTTTGCTGTAAAACAATTATACTGCAATAAAAGGCAACATTTTAACTAACCTGTAATCCCTCTTGCTAAGGTTGGTATAGCGCACAGTGTCATCCATACTGCAGGTGACCAGCTGGTCCATTTCATCCACTGCCATTCTAGAAACCTGGTTTGTGTGGCCTTTCCCAGAAAAGCCATCATTCTCTCCAGTTTCAGAATCCCAATAATGTGCATATTAGAATTAAGGAACATTTGAAGATACTGGTGCAGTCAGATACCACACCATAAAAAGTTAAATAATTGAGAAAACAGCTAAGGTTAGAAAGGACCTCTTGAGATTTAGTCCAACCTGCTACTCAAGCTGGTGTCAGCTACAACAGGCTGCAAGGTTCTGTAAGGTTTTGAGTGTCTCTAGAGATGAAGACTTTACGAGCTCTATAGGCAACCTCATAATATTAAGTGAGCCTCTGACATTCTGTAGTGAGCTAAATGACCTACCACAAAAAGTAGCAAATACTGGAATAATTTGCATTAGGTCCGAGACTACAAAATACTTTTTAAAGAATTTTAGTTAGAAGTCCTGCAACATTGACTTTCCCTCATGTTATATGGTAACATCAGTGTGAACTACTAACACTGTATTACAGGTCTGCAAAGAAACAGGACCTATATTTATAAGAGTTTATGCAACATGACACCATTTTAAAGACAGGATGAAGGACTGTAGTTGTAACTATAAGCTTCAGAATGCTGGAAATGTAACTTTCTGCATATTCTGTCATAAGTGGAAAATATGTATTGCTGTTTCTGATGTTACAAGAGGCTAGTTTATATATTTACTTGCTCCCCCATACTAACAAGGTACCGACCATGAAGGGGCAACAACTGAAAATTAAGAGCTGGCTTATATTTAGCAGGAAAGTGTGAAGGCAAATAGTAAAACAGGTATTAGGGGAAAGCAAAATAAACTTTAGACAAAATATTCACTTGTGTCCAATAAACTTCGTCTTTGGCAAAGCTTTTTTTTTTACCTCTCCTAATGAGCTCTCTCAGACTATAAGACTAGAACAAGTGTCACTATCATTCAAAGGATATTAATATGACCATCATTACTTCCAGAGTAAATAAAGGACTTTCCACCGTTTTTGTGCACCGTAAGACACTGAATCGATTTACTTTAACCCTGTGAATGGGACATAAATAATTATTGATGAGCAATTTTTAACACATACATATGCCTAATTCAAGAAGAATGATAGGTTATTCAGAAAATAACATGCTATTCACAAGCATTCAAAGTCACCCAGTATAAAAACTGCTACTTTACAGAGCAGTCATCTAATTGTTATTGAACTGCTATTGCTATGTCCTTGATGGGAAACAATAAGCACCATGGATGTCCTTATTAGCCTGATGGGCCAAAATACTTTCGTGGCCTTTTCATCACTGCTTTTCAGGCACTTTATGATTCAAGGAAAATGACTAAATATGGTCATGTACCCACACCAACTTCCAGAATTATAGCAGTGATGGCAAAAATCTGGGACTTTGTTTCTAGTTCATGTAAAAATGTAAGTTCCCACGAGAGAGAGTCTTGTGTCAGCGAACCCTTTAAAGCCTAAAATTAAAGTTCAGTTGCACGGTAACCCTAGTCACCTTGTCCACAATACACTAGTTCTGGGAGAATGAGACATCAATGGTAGTTTTCTATGTATGCTGTATTTCTTTTGATAAGTTGATAATATTAATTAAAATTAAATAATCAGTCTGTGTATTTGCATAAAGCACAGTCACACATGTAACATAGTAACTTGTTGATTCATATGACTTCAAGAAACAGTCACACATAGCTCATTTGGCAATACTAATTTAAAAAAAGCTATTTTTCAATAGCTACTATTCCATCTTGACAACTTCAACCACTGAGTCATTTATTGCAGAAACTCATGCAGTAACAGAACTTTAACCTACCTTTATGACACGTAAAGGCTTATTTGGATTGTTCTTGTCCAAATAATTGATATAGCCAGACAGGGAGATGGTCAGTAAATGGTCTTTCTGCCACAAGCAACCCAGCTGCTGATCCAACACGTTTGATCCCATGTTAAAAGTATTTACAATAGAATTAGCACCAACATCCCAGATTTTAGCAGTTTTATCTCCAGACGCAGAAAGCAACTGACTACTGTCAGGGCTCCAACTAATCTGTAAAAACAAATGGCACCACAAGACAGTAAATGCATTTATTAATCCAAGACTTTGCAGTTCATTAACCAGGTAATGAAACACTACAGATCATTTGCACAAATGAAGTGATACTCACAGCATAAATACCTCCATCATGTGCTTTGCCTCCACCAAGAGCACACACTTTCTCTCCAGTCTTCCCATCATAGACAAAAATCTTAAAAGAGCACACAGACATACAATTAAAGGGAAAAGCAGTAATAGAAAAAAGCTCCAAGATAGTGTCTGATACTTTGATACACTAGACCTCTTTTTAAGGAGGGGCACAAGCTATGCTGCATTAAATAATTAAGACTAAACGATTGAGATGAAAATCGTAAATAAGCACAGCAAGTCCTCTGTACATTGGATGCAGACATTCGAAATTCTGGAAGATGTTACAGTTTTAACTCCTGCTGGGATGGCAGCTGCTTAGCACTGCTGTCCTGGGAGTCCGCCCTCTGAGAAGGACAAGCTACCTATGGTAACAGCGTCATTGTCAACCTGCCTTTATCAGTAGGGAGTACACATGGAGCTGGGTTGCTATCTATGAACTCACTATTTCAGATAGACCTCTCAGGATCATAACATACATATTC
Source organism: Cnemophilus loriae (assembly GCA_013397755.1). Taxonomy (NCBI): domain Eukaryota; kingdom Metazoa; phylum Chordata; class Aves; order Passeriformes; family Corvidae; genus Cnemophilus; species Cnemophilus loriae. Next base: position 1,493,996 of record VZTF01007181.1, on the reverse strand, counting down.
CAGAAGTCCAACACGTTCCTGCCAAAATAACCTGTAAGAGAATGCTAGGGAGATGGAATGGGGAAAAAACCCAGTAAGAATAGTCTGGCTGATACCACTTACCAGTTATTACAGATTTACAGGAGTGAAAAGTTTAAACTTTCGGCATAAAAAAGAAGCATCATGGATTTTACAATACTAATCCTATTCCAAAAATGCACAAGAAAATCTTCTAATGCTAAAATCACTACAAAAAGAGTTCCTTGTTTTTTACCTGCCCATCTGCACTGGCTGTAGCAAATCTGTTCCCATCAGGAGAAAACCTCACACAGTTCACAAACCGTGTATGGTCCTGTAGGAAAAAAGTAAGAATCAGCAAACAAAATAAGAACAGACCATTTGACACAGAAGACAATCTAGTAACAATGAAATTCTTTTACATGTGAACCATAAATTAGCTGTGTAGAAGATGCTTGCTGGAGAGAATTGCTATGAGGCAAGTCTAGCCTCTATCTGAAGAGAATCATGGGTGTCAAGAACAGTCCAGGGAAGACCCTGCGACATCATCACTGATGTAGTTAAAACAACTCAGTGCATACCAAGAGAATGAGTACCCAGTTTCAGGGATAAGTAGTAAAAAAAGTCAGATGCAGTCTACATGCAAACACGAGATTCTTCCCCACTGGTCATTGAATTCTTCTGCAACATTCTCCAGATTTCAACTCTCGCTTCATTGCGCAGTGAGCTTTATACACAGAGGAGTGTTTTATCCTTCTTATTGCAAAAAAAACACAGGCATGAGGAATAAGTTACTGTTTTACTGAAATTCCATTTCTAGGAGACTGCATTAGAGGTAGTTCTGTGAAGTAATGAGGCAAGACTGATGTATGCTCCCCAAATAGACTATTTACAAGTAGGAGACTATTCAAACCATGCAAACTAGAAAACACGTTAAATAGGGAAGCACCACAATGAGGCCAAAGCTCCCGAGCAGAGAGATTTGGAAGACTATTTTTAGTATTATGGAAGGCAGGTTCTAACCTACTTTCTTCAACTATACTTTTCTTTTCCTCCCCGATGATACAGCAGGCTCTAATATAAACCATATAACAGCCTATACCAGAATCCCATATATCAACCCAAATATGACTTTAAAAGGAAGACTGCAGCACATCCCAGTCTAAGCAGCACTGGTAAGCAATTCAGACTTCAGAGCTCCAAAAGAATCAGCTTAGCAAAGTGCAAGTATCAGCTTAAGTTCAGAAATATATTAGGCAACTACATCATTTCATTGGATCGCAGAGCCCAAAACAATTCCTTTTCTAGAACTGGAATGGAGTCTTTACTAAAGTCAGCATATGAAGACTACTCAAGGCTCATACGTAAGAAAATAAAAGGCCTACTACACTGTTTTTAAAACTAAAACACAAACTAAACATTTTGAATCTACTACTGCAATAACATCCAGTACCTTTGCAATAGTTTTTTTGAGGCAAGATATCTCCTGCCATCAAAACAGCTGCAGAAGTTTGTGGCTTTTTATTTTCTTTGGCCTTAAGCAACAATGAATACCTCAACTGTGGTAGTTCCAGCCTTTGTTTTTAATTTAAGAGATTGTAACAGGTAGAATAAGAAAGAAAGTTAAAAAGAACGTAGAAGCAGAAAACTGACCACACAAGTTACATACCCATTCCAAGCAGCAGAAATCAAGTTATGCTTTCAAACATCTACACTCACCCTTTCTAAGTGGCCCTGGGATTTCAAATTTGAGCACTTTTTATCAGACTGGAAAATTCCATGAAAATGACCACATTTCTTGAATCATGCACCTTTGAAAGCTTTAAGAAATTCTACACACATCTGCACTGGGAAACATAGCTCTGAAAGCATCAATAGGGTCAATAAGACAGCCTACTTCATGCCTTTCATAACTTACTGACAATGAAAAAAGAATATTGGAAAAAGTGCTTCAGATTCTCTTTTTAAGCAATCATTTATTTTGTGTTTCTGGGCATGAGACGAACATTTGGTTATACACGGTTTTAAGAAAGCCACTTGTCACCAGCTATGCCTCAAAAGGGGGAACTGAGAACTTCTGGTATAACAGCCAGCTGTGACAAGAACTGCAAGCTTGTTGGAAACTGCACAGTTTAAACAGAGCCACATCTAAACTTAAACTCACACTTAGTGTAAACTTGAACTTGAATGGCGGTCCCTCAAAGAAAGCAGCACAGTTGTCATCACTGCCAGTTGCCAGACGATATGGTCTCGTTTGTTTAATGTCCACGCTATTGATCACTTTATTGTGCCCAGTAATCTCGCCAACAGAAGAGCCACTATCCCACAGGAACACTGCTCCGAATCTAGTTAGAAAAGCACACAATAACTACAATTCATAAAAGTTACACGTAGATTAACTCCTTGAACATCTGCAAACTGCAGATTTGAGTGCACTCAAAGAAAAGAAATTAGGTCATCTCATTAATCTCATGCAAGCGCATCATAGTTCCCTGAAGGCTATTTGAGATCTTGCTCGTGAGAGAATCTAATCTTCAATAGGAGATGTCTGCTGAAGGGGACAAACAATCAAGTTTTGCATATAAAGCTTCTAAAATTCATAGATCCAATGTACATTTCTCACTAAGGCTGTTGGTTTATAAAAGAAAGCAGTAAATTACTCCATCTGCCTAGCCACAACACAGACTGCAGAAAGCCAGGATAACAATGACATTGGGTCACACTTATCTGACTATTTAGCCTAGATTGGGTACCATCACTTTTACAAATATTACTACTTGAAGGTTTAAGGAAGAAGAGTTTTAAAAGCATTTTTGACAGTTCTTACTCTAAATCACCTTAAAAAAAACCCCAGTATAATCAATATGGAGGCACTAAACTGCCAAAGCATTGCTGTTTGAAAGGCCTTCTCTAGAATCCCTTCAACAATATTCTAGACTGAAAGTGCATCCACCTAACAGGAAGCTGGCCAAGTTTTTGAAGAAGGAGAGCAAACTCACATTGGATCTACCCAGGGGCAGATGGGGCAGAAGGAGCAATGGAGGACAAAGAGTCTCTTTCAAGGACACAGTACATGACAGAGATCAAAAATGGTGCAGGGGATCAGGGAACAGGACAACACACTTTTCAGCCCTTTAGGCATAAGGCTATCTGGTCTGGATTCTGCCTAAAGTTCTGACAGTATCCAAACATTAAAGGGAGGACACAAACCTGAATGGGAATCTCATTTAGTCAGGCAAAGGACAACTGCTTGGGATTTCATTAAACTACCATAATAAGGCCTAAAAATATAGACATGCTGACAAAGGGGAAAATTCAGATACACTTTCTTTTTAAAAAACTCTTATTCAATCAATTGAATAAGACCATGAGTCCAATAAGTGAAGGAAGAGGTAAAAAAATCTTGTGTTTTCCCCTTCCTACCCTATCAGAATTTGACAAAAAAAATCCACCAAAGATATATCCTTGAATGTAATACCCACCTACCTCTAAGAAACAAGTTCCATACAATTTTTAAACTAAGCAATTGTAACAGAGCTGTATTTTCCAACTAATTTACAGTTGTCAAACACCACATAGAAAATTTTGTTGCAGAACAGCACAACTTGAAATCTAGACAGGGAAAAAGCAATGACTTCCTTCCACTGAAGAATTAAAAGCTTTCTGCAAGGAACTTGCTTTGTTAGATTATAGAGGTTTACAGTAAATGTACGTATGTATGTATATATAAACACACACACACAAACAAAAAAATTACTCACTTTTCCCTTCCTTCTCCGACCACAGCAATTCTCTTGCTGTCTTCAGTCCATGCAAGGTCCTTTATTTTTCCAGCAAACGGCTGATACTCATACTTCAGTAGGTGTTCCTTCTGTGTAGTATCCCAGATTCTCAGCTTTCCAGAGACATCTGCCATAATAAAATAGAATATAACTATTGTTCCAGCATGACTCAGTCACATGACTCATCAATCTGCCAGAGTACAGATTTTCAGCTACACTGAACACTTGTACTAGGGACCTACTATTTTACCCTATTGTAACTACTACAAATCACTTTACTTAGGAATGCTAAAGACTGTATCCATTTCACCAAATTAGGTTTTTAACCAGATATTATGATTCAAGACATGCAGCACCATATACAACACATGTAGAAAACATTTGCAGACACGTGAAAAAACTGCACAGTCAGAGAGTAGGAACTTTAATGTTATCAGCTGGCATGTGCTAAGCATCTGTTACACAAAGAACAAGCCAGCGCAGCTCCCCCTGCCCAGCAGCTACAAGACAGCACACCGACCCTTCACTGGGAAGTAAGCCACTCTGCATCTACAAGAAGGGAGCAGTCCAGCGGACAGTGGCTGATGCACTCAAATTTGTACCTTCAAAAGAAACCTGTTTTGCATACAAATACTGGGCATATGTAGATGTACAAAGAGATTTCTGTCCACAGAACTCACTTCATGCACAGTGAATTTGTGTACTTTTTCTATACAGAAGCATGTACACACTTAATGGTGTGTGTGGATGCCTGCACTATCTGCAATACTAGACAGAAATGCAACAGAATATTCAGGAAGAGTAATGACAAAAGCAGCAGACATGGCACAAGGAGTTAACAATTTAAGACTTAAGATAATGAAAGCTCCCTGGCTCACTGTTTCCACTCAGTATTGTAAAACCCAAGAGCTATTCAGAGCAATTACTGTGGTGCAGGATTGTAATCGGAGGAATTGTTCTTTACACAGACAAATTTATACATCTCTAATGAAACCCACACAGCAAAGTCTGTGTGTATTGTACCCTTCAGAAAAGCCTTTTAAAATTGTACCCTTTTAGAAAAAAAACACGTGCTACAATATGCATCTTTCACTTCAGCAGAATGCTTAAATTCTGTTCACCATTTACTGGTCCATCTTTACAGTTCAATTCAAACACAGAGCAACCCTGCATCTCTAGGACCTGGTCATAGACTGATCTTCTTCACTTCTGCTAAAAGGACAGATTCAGAATTTTACAGAGAATTTGTTACTGAAGCAGAATTTTAATGCAGACATTAAAATCTAATTGTTTTTTCCATCTATTAATAGATAAGACACAGAGCTTTAACTTTGCAGTATCTGCCATTACTACATCTGCTACGACTACAATAAGAGAAATTACCATAAAAGCCAAAAGCATATTGCCAAAGGTCTGTCTCATGAAGCACATGAAGTATTAATGTAGGCTGCATGGCTAAAGGCAGATTTATAGATAGAGAAATGAATCTTACATGTTATACTTAGAAACAGCTTAAACAGCCTGGTCATCTATCTTCAGACCCCATGCTCAGCAGTATCACAAAACTATTTATAAATGACATATGGAAGACACTTTTTAAGGGAAATATTGCAACCTAAACTCTTTCACTTAGGAATGACAAAAAATTCTGAGAAAAATCAACCAAAATCTTCCCTAGCATAGTATATATTACAGTTCTTTTACAAAGGACTGGAAATCTAAAATACTACAAGAACAAATTAGATAGTTATTCTGAGGATTAAGTGCTGCACAAACCTAGAGAACCAAGTTTATATGCCAGAATGCAAACTGGATTTTAAGAAGGTATTCAATTTGACACATGGTCCACACACAAGACTGAGCCAAGAAAATCCTGGCTGTGCTCCCTTTCAGACATGAAAGAGAGAAAAAGGGGAAAAAAAAGAAAAAAAAGCCCTTCTATCAGTGTTCTTAAAGGTTCCCCAATGCTCCAAAAATACTTATTCTAATACATCTTTCTGATATGAAGAAAAGCAAGAAGGACAGAACATTTTACATTTAAAAAAATACAGTTCCCTTGAAACTGCTGAAAGAGAAACTGCCATTCTACTAAGACCATTGCAGGAATCTGTGCTCCCTTTCTAAGGGGCTCATATTCAGAATGTTTTATTTTCAGCTATATTACTTAGAAAATATATCTGTATTTGGGCACATTGCTTGCTTCTGAAGTACTTCTAATTAACAACAGCAAGCATTGTTTTAAAAATCCATATATTAGCTGCAAATCTTTGTAAGAAATACAAGCTATAGTATTGATCAACATTCTTCACTGTATACCAGTCCTCCTGAAAAAAATATCAATTATTTGATGCAGTCTTCTATTAAAAAGGGTTTGTTTAGTTCTTTGGTAGTCAAAAACTGCTATAATACAGGAAATTCACACAGTAAAAATTCATGTTACACATCCTCAGACTATTGATTCATATGCTTTATATTGAAACTGAGACTCAGCCTCTTTCCCTGCTAACTAGCCAAGGAAAGCTTTTTAGTTCAGGTTCAAAAGTTACAAAAGTCATAAATGTTGCCAAGTTTGGTCAGGAAGAAGAGAGAAGGGAAAAGAAAGGAGTATACACTGTTTTAGAAACCCTCCGTGCCCATAAAGTATCAAAGTTTATTAACATCGCAAACAATAGTCCTGTATTTCAGAAATAGCTTCTCACTCTGCTGCATTTACACAAGTCTTCATCACACTAAGTATTTAGGGTTCCTTGCCAGGTTCCTTTTTTATTGAAATAAGATATTTTAAAAAGACCAAGAATGTCACTAAGCTCACTGCCTGAGAAAGGGGTTGGAGGAACAACGACAGAAATCATTCCTCCTTCAGAGATGTGTACGTAAGTCCACCAAAGCACATCACATTGGCTGCATATTCCATACAGGCTCACGAAGTGTTACTACTGTTTTGTCAGTAACTTTAACAGCTCTGTCCACACATCTCATGCACATGCACGTGATACTTTACCTCCGGATGCTATGTAGAATCCACTGGGAGCATACTTGGCAACTACAACCTGGTGGGCATGCTCAGTGTAGATGTCAGCAATTGCAGGATTCTATTTTAAAGGGGGAAAAAAAAGTAACAAAGTTGTATTTCCTCCTTTCCAAAGGAATAAAATCAGAAATTCAATGATAAAATTCATAATTTCTCCCTGAACTTCCTTCTCTCACACCCTGCCTCCCAGCTTAAATTGTGCAATTGTCTAAAAGTGAGAAGTGCAGTATACATTGCAGAACACTGCTGGTACCACTGAAGCAACACACTACTTTCTAACAACTGATACAAAAAGGGATTTCCTCTTAAGGAAGCCTGAAGTGCTAGCACCCTTTCTTCTCTAATACCTGCTGAACAGTAGAAAAACACTCTCAAAAATAACAGGCCAAGCATCAGGCTCTCTTTTTTTAGGGCTAGCCCAGGGATAAAGCAGTTACCCAAGTAGAATACTAAATATGAGCTGTGCTTTGCAGTACACATCTAAAATTCTACTGTAGTCAAGTATGAAACTTAAGCCTGCTGTTAATCACCACCACGTACCCAGAATCACTCAGTAACCAATGAGATGTGCTAGGTTTGCTCTTTCTTGACAATTGCAATCTGCTTAAAAAGCCAGTAGACCTAGTATCAGGAATTGTACAGGAATTCAGAAAGAAATTCACTGCCACTCCATCATAATTTTATCTCTTCAGTCTTAACTATGTTTTCAGATGCTTCAGGTTGGACAATAAAATGAACTCCATGTCTCAGCAGATCAGAAGTGTTATACAATAGAGGCACCACACAAATCAAAAAAAAGGATGACATCAAGGCAAAAAACTGCTTTCAAATTAATTGTATAAAAAGGTAATTCTGCACCCCTTCCAATTACAGTGCACATATGCTACAACAGTAATACACTACTCTTTAGAAATGTTTTTCTACCATTTAAAAGGCTTGTTCCAGCTCCAGAAATTTGACTCATATGATCAAAACAAAACTCCATTTTAACTGCTATAATTAATACAGATTTATTCAATCGAACCAGAAAACCACCTGATGTTATGGTATGACTCAGCCATCCAATCAGGAAAAACTAAAACACCCGCTCTGTGTTAGAAAGAAGTCTCCTGCTCACAAGAGTTCTTGCTGTTACAGTACTGTTACATCTCAGGAGACAGAATACAGCTTGCTCATGCAAAAAGGAGCTCTTTCTCATTCCTGCTTTTATGCATTGCTTGAGTGCATTATAGCCCTACTTAAGTCACAACCATCTGCACTTACAGCATGCACATCCCTCTTCATTTCGTGTCCAACCAGATTTCATCCGAGCAAGACAAGATAATGTTTTCCCTATTCTATATCTGCATCCCCTACATGTTCAGGGAGCTCAAATCCCCCCACATGTTATTAATGGCATACATAAGTAGGTGCTATTTTACAGCAAGAAGCTCCAAGAGTCCGAGAAACTAAGATGAGAGACTAACTTAAAGGGTTAAATGAAAGATAAAGATCCAAATTTAATACATAGCAAATAGATTCCAGAAACTACATAATAAGTCAGAGCTGTCAAATTGTACATTATTTATTTGACAGTATTATTTCTGCTTGTAAAGTCAGTTTCCTAACTTGCATGTTTTTCATATCAAGCCCAACTCCCAAAAAACCAGTTCTAAAAAGATATTTTAGGAGAAAATTATAGTGTGAGCTGGGACAAATGTAGTACCTAGATTAAACCAGCAGTGAGCTTATGTGGCTTATTTCAAATACTGAAACCAGAGCCACATATGAAAGTGAGCAGTTTCAGTTCCAAGTTTCAAAGTAGTCTTAGACCCATGAAGATAAAATATTAATGAAGTATGAAACCTTGAAAATATCACTAGTCTTCCTCACAGTGCTTTTCCAGCACTGTTCCAGAACTACTACTTCTTAAAGGAAGTCTCGAGATCATGCTCAAAGATCAAGCATTAACCCTGAATGCTATATTCATCTGATTAGCTAATGCTAGATAGCTTTAGACTTAAGGAGAAAGGTGATCACTGCATTTTGATGACCTGTTTTTTTTTAATTAGAGCACAACCATTCCTTTGGAGAACTGCTCATGGAGGGATTACACACAGACCCCCCCCGTCATTTCATTTTGCTGTTGCAAACTATTACAGAGGCTTCTATATCATTCAGAGAAGGCATGGCTCTTAACTAAGAGTGGACACACTTGCAAGTCAGGTTACAAACTGCAACATTCTCCAGCACAAAAGCCATAGCACAGGCTTCAGTCAGTTTTTGTGTTACTGCTACAATATATTCTGTAGTCACCTGTCAATTATTAACAGTAGCAAACTCCCCTTGTCAGCTGGGTAAGTCTGCATATCAGAATGAACTGCACCATAAAACGGAAGGATTTGTGACTTCCATTCTAACCTTCCCTTGAGAGTTCAAACAGTTTGAATTTGAATTTCCACAATACCACCTCGCCTGTTCTCAGGTCACCATGTGCCCTACGTCCCTTAGTTCACACTGGGGCTCACATTTGGACTGGGCTAATCTTCAGTGAGCTGATTCAGGTAAAGCAAATTGCTTTCTTCCAATTTAACCTCCAAAATAGGGTCAGAAGAGCATTAATGACAGTGCAAAGGAGAAGATCAGCATTCACGACTTGGTCAGAAACTGTAACGTAAGCAGAGCGGCTTTTCCCTCTTCTCTCATCACACTGTGTGCCATTACAGGTTTTAACTGGGGCTTCTGGTTTCAGAAACTTGAACTTTCCTTGATACCAAGAGGAAAACACTATTACAAAGACATTATACCGACACACTGAAACCAGAGTGGGAGCATACTTTTGGTTTTAAGTGGATGAATTTAAACTGATAGCAATCAAGAAATCTGCAAGGAATTAAGTTATTAGTAGCACTTGCTATTCTGTCATGACAATGAAGAAATATCTGAATATAGTGGCGGTGATGAGATAAAACAGGGAAACAGCTCAGTTTACAAAGGTGATTTACAGAAGCAGCCATAAACAAATCCATTGTTGTGGAGACCTAAAAATTCCAGAGAGGTATGTCCTGCCCCTCCCCCTGCAGCCCTTCCTGCTGCAGGCCAAATCTGCAGTAGGAAAGGAAATCTAGGGGAGAATCTGTTTTCTAAAGAACAAGCAATCACTTTGAAGAAATTTATTTTTTAAAAACCAGTGGCAATACAACCACCTAAACATGCAACGCTTCCTCCATACTTTTCAAAGGGATGCCATCTTTGAAAAGATATCGTTGAAATAACTCCCTTAACATTTCTCTAGTTAGTACCAGAGGGAAAAAACAAACCCAAACCTTCATACTACTGAAAACATTAACTGGGGCGTTCTAATATTTAATCGATGAGCAAAATTCCCTGTGAGCAGGGCTGAGAACTTGCACCCAGCTTGTCATGGAATCCAGCAACTCATTCCTGGAGCTGGGGCTGGGTGGGGGGAAAGAAGCTGAAGAATGATGCGTTTAAAGAAACAGGTTTGCAGCTATTTACATGCTTCTCTTACAAGCTAAGGGCCCAAAACAGCGGAAGAGTTCATTTACTAGGCAAACACAGCACTCAACTTCATAATAGTGATACCTAAGAAGATAAACAGGGCCAACCAGAATAAACCAGTCTCTCATCTCTTAAGCCCTATGTGAAGAGGGAAAGAACTGCACATTTTACCGAGATTTTCTACATGTTTTTACAGCTGCTGCCTATGGTTTTATGCGCCTGAGTCATGCACTCTACTTATTCCCCTGCTGCTGATCACGGATCTGTGACCTCGATTGAAATCACCAAGACTGAATGAAGCATAGGCTATTAAAGGAGTGGCAGAGAGACAAAATGAAACTTAGCGAAAGCTTTACACTGTAAAACAAAATAAATCAAGATACATTACATCAATGTTTCTGATGACGACACATTTTCCATTGGTATAAAGAAAATTGTTGCCCTTAGGATCACCTCCAATAATTTTGGAAACGCCTCGTTCAACCTGCGGAAGGCTGGCGAACACTTTTTCTACGAAAAACAAAAGGAGAAAGGGGATAAAAAGAACATAAATAATAATATTAAAAATAGATAATTTTTTAAGAAATCAAAATAAAAGGAAAGCGCTTAATGCCGCCCAGCTACCGGCACACGCCCTGCCCTGCCGGCAGCCGCCGTCACTTGTTGCTGTCAGCGGGCTGCGAGGCACCGCCGGCTCCGCGCCATCCCGCGGGGCCGCACGCGGGTCCGCAGCCCGCGGGGCTCCCCATCCCCGCCCGGCACCCCCTCAGCTTACTGATCTCGTACGGCATCTTCGCCCACTTGTGACGGCGGCGGCAGGCACGGGCAGGGAAGCGCGGCGGGC
>VZTF01007181.1:1427641-1482686 GCA_013397755.1 Cnemophilus loriae | reverse complement strand
GGCTCCGCGGGATGGCAGCGCCCTGTCCCGGGAATGTCGGGCGGGCAGCGGGGACATCCCCGGGAATGCTGGCGGGCAGCGGGCAGCATCCGCGGGGAGCCCGGCGGGACGGGCGCGGCGACCGGGGCAGGCTCGAGGGCGCCGCGGGTGTGCGGAGGAACAGTCCGGAGCGAGCCCCTCCGCGCCCGCTGTCGGCCCTTTCCCGGCGCCGCTGTTCACCACGCGGCAGCAACCGCTGGCTCCCACGGCGTCCCTAAAGGTGGCTGCTGTGCGGACTCTGCCCCAGCGGTAGCTATTGGGATACCGGGAGCGTGCCTTAAGCTCCTGCGACGACAAACCTTTGGTTTTGCTGGGGAACCATCGTCCTCGTCAGCAGAGATTGAGTCGCCGTAGTCACCTCCTGCGGGAGAGGCTATGCGGGTCCCTGAGTTCCTCCTCTTACAGAGGTCTTGGGAAGGCAATTGCTATCCACAGTCGGTACTTCCTTTAATATCAGTCTTATCTTCATCCCTTATAGATTTAAAATTTTAATATCCTATAGTTTTATGCCATTCAACTCCAGATGCTGTTGAGGGACTTTACAAACTGCAAGTTTATCTCCTGAGTTGACCCCTGAGGCCAAGCTGGATATCTGTTTAAATTAAGCTGAACCACATACAGCCCTTCATGTTTCCTATATAACTGGATAAATTTAATTCTTCTCTACTTCCAGTGCTATTAATATAAATCGCATGTACGATCAGCACTGCATGATACAGCAAGGCAAAGCGTTTATACCTAATTGGCAGAAACCTGAAATATGTGCTACTTTCTGCTTTTGTCCCTTTAACTTATTTCATTTGTAAAGTGAGTTTTTTCCTATCAAACTGGAAAAAAGCATCAGGGTAGATGGATATGACAGGACTGCCTTGCACAGCGTGTGAATATAGAATATAAAAAGAGCAAAGCTTTTGGTGTGCTCTTGGCCCACTGACCTGTAAAACAGGCATGGGGGAGCCCTGTGGGATTCTCCTTTGGGGGCTGGGAGAACAGGTTTGGGAAGAGAAAAGCTTCGGATTCTCGAATGCAGGAAGAATCAGTATTGCAGAGCAGGGGCATAAAGCCCCTCATGCAGAGAGGGGTAAACATTTCAGAATGAAAGGATGCTGAAATTTCTCAAGAACCTGTCCTGAGTTGGCTTGTGCAGCCATTCTGCTCAAGGAGCAGTAAAGGCTGCACACAACTACACTGGGATTGTTGCAAGAGGTTTCTGTATTTTTCATTTTCTGTGCTAAATGTATTTGGATTTTTCCATTATTCAGTGTTCAAAGAGCCACATTTGCCTTGAATAATTGCCATGTGCCCCTTCAAAATTAAGTTATCCATATGAAACCAACTTTTTTTCCTTCACCTCCTTGGATCTTTTAGAAATACATGAATCTGTATGTATTTATCATGTCAATATTTCATGCTAAAGTCAAAGCCAAGAGTCTACATTTGCCATAAGTTGTTTTTGTTCACAAAGCAGTATTATCTCTTATGTACATAAATAAAATTTCACATGCCCAGAATCATGTTTAAATTTTTGCAGCTACATTAGTTCATTGAAGATATTTTCCCTCCTTGTAAGGTTTGCCTTTGTAGTTTCTTAAAGCAGTGACCTCTGCTCTCATCCTAAGATTTTTAATATAGATTTGATATTTACTTGAAATTATGTAGCTGATGCATTATAAATATGCTATTCACTAGATTATCATAAATAACCAAAAAATGCCCGTGGCTTAGAAGTAGCAAGTATGCCTGCAGAAACTCCTGTAAAAAATCCAAAGTCAGTTTCAGAAGCTTTTTTTTGGTTTTTTTCCTTTTTTTTTCAGGTGCCTCGAGCATTTAAGAGATGAGAAATCCAAATCTGGATCTTCTCCATAAAACTGATGGTATTCCTGAACTGAAGTTTCCATTCTTCAGAGCATAGAAGGGAACTGAACTCATGAATTGTTACTTTCCCCTTGTAAATATTTCATTTAGTGTTTAATTACTTGGTTAGCAAGTCTTAGCAATTTTTTCATGTTTCCACAATTGTCCATGTGCCTTGTCCATATGTCTTGGGTTTTTTTTGGACAGAGATCTTCAGCAAGCTCAAGCTGCAAGTGCTCGGCCTCTTGGGGAAGCACAGCCAGCTCATATTTGGCTGCAGATTTATTAGGAATAGTTGAAGAAGTTACTGCTCCCAGATGTCCTACAGCTCTTCTCTTGAATGGCTGAGTGGGGATATCTCTGCAGTGCCACTTTGCATTGACATACCTGAGGAGATGAAAAAATCTGCTCTCCTTGGGCTGGCACTGGGCACACATTAAAACATGTATCAGTTATTTGGAAAACCTGGTTTCTCTGCATCTTTTTTCAAGCGTGCTTCATCTTCATAGCAGTAGTTACACAGTGATGTCATGGACATCATATAGCGGTTGCTTCTGAGAATGCCCAAATGTTATTGTTTACTTCTTATTATATACCTAGTGGATTGCAGATACATGCATGGCTTGTGAGACATGTAATGATTGATTTCTGTTCCAGAAGGCTCAGTTCTCCAGGTCTGTAGGTATTTACCATTAGGCACCTGATATCAAAGATGTTCACATATTGAGAGTTGAATACTAACGTTATGCTTAATGCTCTGGGCCAGAAAAAATGGAAGTTTCTGAGGGAAGTGTGTGGACTTACAGCTGCACTTCAGAGCAGTAGCTAAGAAAGTAATGAAAGATCAAAGTTTATGCTGTTGCGTTGCCTTGCTCACCACATGGAATTTCTAAAATTCGTAGTAACTTTTCACGGTTTTTAAGCTTTATTTATCGTTCTTCTTTGCTGACTAAGAAGTGACTTGAATACTGATGAAAACACGCCCCTTAAATTTACAACTCAGCAGTATAGCCTCAGGCACGTGTTAACAACTCCTTAGAAAGTATTTCACAGTCTTTTGATATTTCCACATCACTTAGCATAGCATTGCATTTATATACAAGTTTTGTCTGATGCTGAGTAGCCATCAGCTTTTCTAAAAGGAATTTAAGTAAAATACGTCTTTATGCTGTCCTTTGGGGTTTTTTTTCCAGGATGCAGCTGTTGTTTCTCCCTGTTTTGAAGTCTAAATGGTAAAATCTGCCCTCAGATAGTCGAACAGAAATGGTACAAGAAGTTTGAAATGAGAATTAGTCTTACACATCCATAGCTGCTGATATTGTGACATTTTATGACGCACCAATTGTGAATATGTAGGTTCTTTAGGAATTATATATATTCAATAAAGTATTTATTACAAAGACCAACAAGATAAATACTCTTTTTTAAGACCTAACACTTAATTTTAATTCTAGCCAGATTTGTGTGGAGTCAGTGTCAGAATGCTGATCATCGATTCAATGACAAAAGACAAACTGCGATGAATATGTTCTGACCCTGATACACTGAAATACACTGAAAGCTGAAAAATACAATAGCTTGAGTTACTATAGTCATAAAAATACTATGACAACATGATAATTCAATATACAAAAATGCAAACATAGTAAGAACTAGTATGAGACTCTGTTTCCACTGACCTTTGTAGGATCGGAATTTGTTCCAGATGGTGAAGACCAAATTCCCTGCCGTTTAAAATAATGTAATTCTGGGTTGCTGCAATCCTGCACTCGTTTCCCCAGGCCACCGTTTATTCCACTGTCCCTTGCCCAGATACTGACATTCATGTGTTCCCATTCCTAGATCTGAGAGCTGAACTGGGCCAAACCAAATGAAAGAGTTGCCAGGTTGGTTTTCAATTAAATGAATATTGGCCTGTTTCACAGGACTGTTAAGTGAGTGCAAGAAGATTGCAAAATCAGTGATACAGTTTTAGATTAGCTTCAGCTGTTACAGAACTAAACCTGGGTTATTTCTCACTTTTACAGGTTCTTAGCTTTGTCAGAGAGACAAGGGAAAATCTGGGGCAAAGCTTGAAAGTCGTAAGACAATTGGAACAGTAACCACTCATGCACTTCACATGCCCCAGCAATAAGGAGTGGTTGCAGAATCTCTCTCTATGACCTCTGCGTGTTGGAAAGAACCATGGGAGCCCTAAAAAGCCAATGCCAAGTAAAGGCTGTTGACACTTTAGGCTGAGGAGCATATATGGACCTTTAATTTCTGTGCTCTTCTCCAAGATATATAATGTTAATCTTAGATGGGCTGAAACTCCGTGTTTAACAGATGTTAAAATACTGTTGTTAGTCCCCCTTCTCCAGAAGCTACATCCCTTTTTATCTCTGAATCAATACAGCTTTACCTGGAGCTAGTAGTAATACAAGGATATGATGTTATTAAACTAAATCCTGCTTTCGCAAAGGTAGTTCTTGTCAGTACCATTGACAAAAATTTGTTTCTCTAGTACCCTCAGTGCATAGAAGAAAGGAAAATTATATGTAAATTTTGGAAAAAAACCAAACCAAACCAACAACCCCAAACAAAACACCCTGTCGTATCAGCCCGGTCTGCACTTTTACCAGAAATACAGCATTCTGTTTAGGACATCTTGTCAGGAAATGTATAAGAAATAATCTGAGTCTATGACAAAATAATTAACAAGTGGGGGAAAGGAAGGAGTTTTGATCCAGTTAAATTGCAAATACAGCACAGGCTCATAAAAGTGAATTTCACGGGGATAAGCAGTAACAAGTGGTCCATAGGGAGGCAATTAGATCCTTCTCACCCTCTTAAGGGGACAGACATTGAAATCAAGAGGCAATTGATTTAGAAGAGATAGAAGGAATGTTGCATAATTAACCCATGGAATTCTTTGCCTCAGGCTAACTTCCAGTCGAATTCCTTCGCTGAATTCAGTCACTTACAAAGATAACACTTAAGATGTTATATACATTAGAATACTCCCTATAATTGCCTTAAGTGAGAAGAAAAGCAATTGTTTTCCTGGTTAAAGGCATAAGGTATACACCACCTGGAAGGCCATGTAAACTTCCCCACGTGAAACATTACCTGGATATGGTGTCTTTGAGCACAGAGCTTTGACTGGTGTCTGCAGCGTTATATGGGTTATAGGTTACTCTATTTCACTCTATTGAAAATTAGCCTGCCTGAAACAGGTGTAATGGAGGCTTGGGAAAGCATATACATTTATACGTCTGTATTTCACAACAGCCTAAACCAAATTCAATGAGGCAATTTGCAGTTACCAAAATTGTTGAGCAGTTAAAACTTAATGGGCATATAAAAGGGTCTTTTACCCTATTTGTGATTACAAAACAGAGTTGTCATGTAACAGAACACCTTCTCCGCTTGTTACAATGACTGCTGTGCTGTAGATACTCTGTTGTCAGCAATGTTTCCACATCCGCTGCCGTGCGCAGGAGAAGCCGTACCTGTGTTACTCCCAAAAACAGAAGGAATGCAAAGCTTCTAAACCAGGAAAGGTTTTGTTCTTCCCGGAGGCAGATTGTACACTGTCTTTTAGTGAGACACAGCTACAAACAACACATATTCCTTTCTAAATGCTCATTGTTGCTTTGGTCTGTCAAGAAAGGCTGTAATATTTGGTTACAGCGCTGTTATCAACATGAGGAGAAATGTGAGAGTATACTGGAGACAAATAAAAATGAAGTTTCTCATCATGCAAAGATTTTTAGCTATTAAAAAAAAAAGAATAAAATTAAGAGCATTATGACCAAACAAACTTTTTAAAAATTCAATGACTTCCACCTGTCACTCATGTACCTGCGATACCCCTGAGGGTCAGACAGTGTCCTTCATTTAATGAAGCTCTTGATGCCTTATATGGGATTCAACTTTGACATCAACATTTTATTTTGAGTCATGGTGCTCTTTCCTACATGCTGTTTTTGCAGCTGATAATCGGCCACTCCATTTATAGTTGTCACGTTTCGCTGGTGACCCAGTCTCTGCTCCCTGTAGCATACCACTAATGCCACTGGTGAGAGCCAGAATAATTTTGAGTGCCATGTGACATGCACACGGGAAGATACAGCCCTCTGGGATGCAGTAGCTTTCCCATGCCATTCCTGTACTTGCTTGGATTTGCTGTGCTCTGGTTTCTAACAGCTTGAAT
The DNA here is from genome assembly GCA_013397755.1 of Cnemophilus loriae. Classification (NCBI taxonomy): domain Eukaryota; kingdom Metazoa; phylum Chordata; class Aves; order Passeriformes; family Corvidae; genus Cnemophilus; species Cnemophilus loriae. The sequence continues at coordinate 1,476,598 of VZTF01007181.1, read as the reverse complement.
CCAAACTAAACTTGTCAAAGCTGAGCGTGTTAAGGAATGCCATTTAGGCCTCAAAACAAGGCTGCCTCATTTTCAGCTGTTATGAACACATACACATTTCCTCGCCCCCATTAAGGGAGGGTATGGTGTGCATGTGGCACCACCATAAAAATCAGACCTACAATAGAAACAGCTTAAAGTAATTACCTCGAGGCATCCACATGTGAAAGTGTTGATCTTCTGCCTTCTGATGGTAGCTGATTTATAGTTAAGGTTCCTATAGCATGGCTAATAGCATAGGGAATATTTCTTATGTCTTGGGGCATGAGAAGTTTTTTCTTTCTAACGTGAATGTTAATCCTGTGCTGGGGAATATATTGCTTTCCAAGAATTAGAACCATAACAGAGTTTCTGCATTCTACATTAACAAGCTCTTTAGAAGCTGGGTTTTGTTCTCATTAGTAGAGCAGAACCATACTCTTAATTAAGCAAATGAGGCTGACAAAGACTAATATATGCAAATTAAAAAGAAGCCTGGTAGGCAAGAGGAACAAAAAAGAGGCAAAAGACTTCAAAAAGCAGTAGTGTCAGAGAATAATTCATCTAACTACAGGGAACTTCTGAAATGGTGAAGAAGGATTTGCATCAGAAGATGTGACAATGTATCCCTAAAAGATTGTAATCCCAAAGCTTTACTCAGAGCTCTGGAAGAGGGGCTGTCTCATCTCCACTGTGTAAACCACCAAAATGTTCATTTACATGGGAGATTGCTCAGTCTAGCAAAGAGAACTCTCAGTTGTGCAACATTTATGAGGACAGACTGGAACTGAACTGTAGACTGGTTAGTATCATTTTCCACACAGTGAAAATCTGATTCCAAACTATTTAAGCAGTCTTCAGAGACTTCTGTTCCCCATGCTTCTCTGAGCTTGATTTTAAGTAGAGTCTGCCAAGATGACCCCACTGAAAGGGGAATCAGAGCTTCTTAACTGAGAAGCTCCTTACGTGAGATTAGATTAACTCCATTTGTAACCAATTTCTCGTACAGAATACAGTTGGGCTATTCAATGTGTTACGTATCAAGAAACTCTTCCCATTGAACAGGAAATAGTTCTAATTCCAATGGTTCTAAAGCCCAGTAAGAGTATTTCCAACAACTTTAGGTCGGTGAAGTTCAAAGATCTACCAATTTAATAGTTGCTAGACAGAATGAAAAGAATACTTTTTTTTTTCCTATTTCAGAATGCTTTAATGCACATGTAAAAAATGCAATACAAAGTGGCAGAACAAAAATCAAATCCCACCAGGAAATTTCACATGGGCTTCTTAGCTCTGTTTTGTCTGTGTGCAGGCATTATGATAGAATCGTTTTTCTAGTGGTGTAGTTATTTATGCTTTGGAAGTGGATTGCTAAATATAGTTGATAATGATCCAAATTTCTCCTAGAATTTCTGCATCATATATAATGACTAACTTTTACAGAGCCTAAAGAACCAAAAGCTAAAATTATCAGCACTGAACTGTCAGGAAAGCAGTGGTGATCTATCCACTATAGAAAGAAAAAGGCTTACATCCTTAAGGGAATTAAATGTCTAAATCCTGTTTAAATTGCCTTCTTTCCACTGAAACCGCTGAGAATTAGGTCTTTAAATAGAACTTAAAACCTAAATCTCTGTGGTGTTGCATCAATGTCATCATCTGCAATATCTGTGTATATAATGGAAACACCGTAAGGAGATATTAAACTGGTTTATCAAGTCATCTATTGACTATTGTACAATCTATGGGCATCTTTGGGCTACATAATAATTATAAATGGAGGAAAATAACTTTTGACACAGTTTACCTGTGAGGTAACACATCTGTGAATTACTGTAGGCATACACATTTTTTGGATCACCTCGTGTTAGCATATAAGGAAGAATTTTTAATTTCTAGAAAGAGAACTTCCTGATTTTGCTGATGATTTTGGCATGACTGTTAATGATGACAGGTTGTATGATGACAGGCCTGTCCTTAGACAGGAGGCTTAAGAGCATTTACTGGTGAGGACATTAGATTTTCCTGGGGGCCTGTTTGTTAGATGACAATTAAGTGACTGTCCTTATTAAAAAGACAAAATTTTAAAAATAATTGAATTTGTGATACAAAGCACTTCCTGTTCTCGGTCACATCTTCACTTCTGTCATAAAAGAACTACGCAGAATCACTTGTTGCTGAGAGGAATGCACTATAATAATGGTAATTATTTTAAGCCAGAATTAATAAAAAATTGGTCTGCTGATTTCAAGAATTAGCTCAATGAAATTAAATATATTAGCAAAGGAGATACATGTGCCAATCATGCCTTCTCATATGTTTATGCTTAAGTATCCTCTAAAAAACACAGTAGTTTGAACTGTAGTTCCTTTGTAGGAGTTTGGGTTTCTTTTTTCCCTACAGGTTTAACAAATTCTTCTTCAGAGAAAGAAAGTTTTGGGTTTTACCCTTTGGTTCTCACTTGATCCCTGCTTCAGAAAATATAGGTGGTGAGTGATCCTGTGTTGTTTCTTGACCCATATGAATATCATTTACTCTGCTCCTAACAACTTCCTCTAGAGAAAAAGCAGACAGAAATTCACACAATCCTGCTGATGAGAGACAGTTAAGTGAGACATACTTATTAAAAAAGAAATAGCTTTGACTACTAAGTAAAGCAGGGAAGTTGGAATATGAAATCTGTTTTTATATAAACTCACTATAAAAAAAAACTATCACTTGTACAGCTGTGTGAGATCCACTCATGAAAGGCTTTTCCTAAATGCAGAGAATTATAATATAAAGTAAGCTGTCAAGAAATATTGTCATGCTGTAGAGATCACAAGCAACCCATGAAAGAAGGCAGTGTCACGTGTCATTCAGAAGCTTTTATGAACCTGTAATGACTCCTGCTAGGCTGGCAGAGCTTACCTGGGCTGGCAGAGTGTCAGTGATTGGTGGCAATTGCCTCAAATCCACAACTGCATCAAGGATTTCCATGGTACTGAGTGAGAACCTGATTTGTATGCTTCTCTGACTTATATTAGCTATTTGATAATAAAAAGGTTTGGATGTTGGATAAAAACATGATTAAGCAACCTTTGGAGATAGTCTGGTCCCATCCTACCTGGTCAATACAGGGAGTGTAACTTTAGTTAACCCACAACAGACCCCAAATTCTAACAGTACACTATTCACTCTTTAGCAAACCATGAATTAATTGCATGCAGAGACACAGACATGGAGAGGTACATACCTTGTTCATGCATGCCATTTCATTCAAAAAGGTATTATAAATAACACCATATGTTCTTAAAAGGCTGATCACCACATCTGAATTATAAATAAATGTTTATTAATGCCTATGTAATATTGCATCCAGCCTATGTTTTGAACTGTCCAAGCTTGGTTTCAGTGAACTCACTTAAATGGAGGACGTCCAGAGGGCACTTAACTCAGAGACTTGTGATACAGGATCACACCACAAACATTTCAGGAATTTAGAGTAAATTCACTCTTGTTGCTTTAATAGCAAGACTAAATTATTCAGAGGATGGATTTTCATCTTGCTTTGCATTGCTGTTGGTTTTGCCTGGAAACATCCATTTTTGCATTCTTATGCACTACCCAGCTTTTACACCCATATAGGAAAGCAACTAAGACTGCATTATCCCCCCTCCAATCCAAATTACTCTGGCAGCATATTCAAATTTAATGTAACACTCTTAATCTAAAGCAACCAGTACTATTTAAAAAAAACTTTTAAAATCACCCAGTTTATGAGTCCCAAGACACCACAGTAAATTATGTGCTAAAAGCTTTGGGTTTGTTGTGTTTGTTTGTTCATTTGTTTCCATGTTTTTCTGTTGCTATTTCAGGAATGTTGAGGTTTTATGGTCTAAAAACATTTCTGGCAGACGAAATTGTTTAATCATTCAGATGGTTCTCTTGATATCAGAACAGCCGTGACCTCCAGTGCATAAAAGCCATTATCTAGCTTTGCAGGACATCAAGATTTGCAGGACTCAGCACCAGGAAGAGAGTGACAACCCTGCCATGGCCAAATACTCTGCTGTACTGTGTCTGTAAAGAACCAGATACTATCATAGGAGAGTAGAATTGTGCTTAACAGAAGTGGTTTTGCTAGTCATAGCTTTCACACGTTCTGTGAACCTCTGCAGCCAAATGACCAATATTTTTGAGTCTCTTGTTAAAATTTGCAGAGTGGAGCTGTAGAACATATGTAATTTTGAGGAAACAGTTCTATGAGCCACCATGTGTCCCCTTCAGGACGTTCAGCTCACAAATATTTCATTACTATTTTCACGGGATTTCACTAGCCAGTAGATTTCCTGTCTCCTTTCTCATATGTATTATTTACCTGAAAAATATGGTCAAAACCAAGCACATCAGATGAGGAGTACCAAGGCCCCTCTAAAATTAGTGGTTGTACAGTTCCAGTGGGGTGAGTGAACTCTGCCAAGGAAGGCTTTCTGGTGATAATGGGTGTCTGGATGTCTTCCAGACAGGGGCTGTACTAAAACTGATGTAGCATCATTTGTGCTGCTGAGAAATTTATTGACAGATCACTAAGTGCTAATACCTTAATGTCCAGAGGCAGGTTTAGAGTTGAGTCAAGAGAAGATGACTCCTCTGCTGCATCAAAGAGATCAGCAGAATTTGAAAGCTCTACAGAGAGGCTGCAGATGTTATACCTCATCTCTGACTGTGGTCTATGTCCTGGAGGTGCAGTCTAGAACTGTATCCAGCACTGACAAATGCTTACCAGCCACTTTTTCTGTCTGATTCATTCTGAAAGCAGAAAATAGAACATCATTTGGGCATCATTTTTTTGTCCACTTTTTTTTTAGGTGTCTGATCCAGCTGCTAGTGAGTCTGTTCTATTGATTTTGGGAAGAACTGACTACGTGAGTCCTTTTTTCTGCCCCACTTCATCACAGAACATGAGAATATAGGACTGGAAGTGATCCTATGTGTGTCAGTTATCGTCCTTTACTATTACAGGCATGGTACAATGGATGACTTTCAAACCCCAATTTAGTAACAGCTAGGTTGTGGCTTTTCTTTTCACAGGGGCCCTGGAAGGGGGATAACAAGAGGCCTGATAGCACCTTCTCAGCTGCCTGGGGACTCTCCCCATGCTGCCCAGGATGCCTTTTCAGCCCCTATTTAGGGATGTCCATCCCAGCTCCAGTGATGCTGTAGGATGCTGGTGTCCAGCTCCCTTGCCCAGCCACAGCATCCCCTGAGCAAGGCCCATCCATGGGCTGAAGGCTTGGCCTGACCTTGGGCTGCTCCCATCCCCAGTGAGGTGCCAGATGCCCAGGACTGAGGCTGGCCTTGTGCCCCCAGCTGCTCTTGGGAGCCCTGATGACCCCCCTGGGGATCTCTAACCTGGCCTCGCTGTACCCTGACATCTTTTTTGTATCCTCTATTGCACCTGGAAGACTGTTTCACAAGCTCGGTTTACTTCCCATTCAGAGCTTTTTTTCCCTAATTTTCTACCCTAAAGCTATTTATTATGGGACTATAAATAGTAGTGACAAATTGTTCTCTCACTTTGGCAGAATTTTCTTTTCATAACAATGCAGTGATGTATTTGTAATCAAGGATAATATCAATTCTCAGTTCTGCTTGGATGGATTAAATAAGTCAAGCCACCCATATGTGATAGGGTCTCCAAATTCAGGGTCATCCTGGCAATTTTTCAGTTTATGCCTCAAATGGGAGTGATTGGAATGAGGTGCATTACCCTAGAGCAGACAGCAGAAATGCTTCACACAAGAACATTGATATTTTCCTATCTCTGCTTGTAATACTGTAGTTAAAACATCCAAGGATTGTCTTTGCCTTTTTCAGAATTGCCTTTCATTATCAGTCTGAGGTATCTTGTTATTTAGCACATCTGGATCCTCTTGCTTCCAAACCATGAGATTCCAGCTTAAACATCAGTCTGTGTTGTAGGAGCCTAAGGACACAATCGTCCGTTGTGTACTTGTTGTGTCCTCTGCTCTCTTATACTGACAAGAAATGGGACAAGGAAGAAAGGGAGGAGCACAGACAGCAAATTCCCAAAGAGTTCAGGAAAGTGACACAACACCCTAGGGAAGACTGAGCTATAATTTTGAACTGCGCTTTGTAAAAAATATCAAGATAGTTTAAACAGAATGTTTCTGATCTCAGGGAAGTCTGCAACTGTCTGGAGACCACCTGTGGGCCACTGCTGCAGGCTGTGGTGACACATTGATTTCTGTACAAGTGACATTTCACATTAGTCAGTGCATGAATAAGCACTGACTAATAAGTACATCTTACTGAGGTTTGCAAACCTCCTTGTTTTCCTTTCTCTTTTTTTTTTTTCATAAATGTAGTCTCATAACTGGCATCTTAGTAATTTCAAAAAACATCCTAATGGTTCCTAGCGAAACTCTGTGTACAGGATTGCTGCTACTCTTTCACAGCAGTGCAGATGTAGTAACTTGTAAGTAACCATGACACAGCACACAACTTTGATCTTAGTACAGAATGCTTTTTGTGCACACATAAGAAAAACTTTAGGTAGACTCATATTAAATGATTCTTTTTTTTTTTTTTTTAATATGTACCAAAGGACCTTTGAAATTTCGGTTTGCAATTGTTTGCCAGAAGTTCTACAGCAACACTCCTGTGCCTGTTAGCAACATCACTACAGAGTTCAGTATTTGAAGATAACATGCAACGAAGCAAGACAAACTTTAGACAAGCTTGTTCATCCATTGTGCTTGTTTTAATCTGCTTTTACCTGACGCATTCCATCTCAGACAACACAAGTACAGACCCCTTTTTTAACACTGAAGTGGAAATTCTGACATTAAAGGTTTCCTTAAATGGCAAGATTGAGGTCCTAGTCTCTTTAGCGAAAAGAAGACATAGTCTCTTTAGGGAAAAGAACACATACTTTCTACACTAAAATCTTGGCAGAATAAAGTTATTACACTAATGATGGAACTAATAACACCTGAGTTCTAAAGCCTTGTGTACTCTTTCTATATTCTTCTCACTGTATTTTGTCAGCATTTTCCTGTTCTGTCCCCTGTAACACTCTTTGCAACTGTAATGCCTCCAGTAACCCTCACTTAATAGCTAACCATCACTTTCACACCAAGTCTCCTTTACACTACCTAGGAAAGCTGCATTCAGTATGGAGCTGTGTTGATGCCGTTTGGTTTTTGGCAGGCCAACAGAAGACTGTTGAGTTTATACTGGGGCCTTTCCTTGAGGGACACTAATTTTGGTTGCTTCTCAAGTAGTGCACAGACACTGTATAGGTGTGACAGATACTAGTGCTATGGTTTGCCAGAGGAGAAAGAACCTTAAGAGAAGAGGAGAGAGTCTTGAAAAGAAAGGGAGAAGAAACAGATTTCTTATGGGTTCTCAGTGTTCATGTGAGTGCTCTGTGTATCTGCCATCTGTGTGTCTGGGCATGAATGTGAGTAAATACGTCGTGTATGCGTGCTCTGTGTGCATGCACCTGCTAGGAACACGTCTCAGTCTCACTGCTGGTTGGACATGGAGACATGGAGGCTGCAGCCTCCCCTCCTGGGCTGTTGGATCCAGCATGGTATACTCTCTTCTAACAGTGATCCTTAGCTCACAGATGGCAGTGATTTCAAATGGCAGAGCTGGTCTGTACCTGGTGAAATGTACTGAAGACAGGCTATGTTGGAGCACTGCCTGAGCACTCGGAGACTTCTAAGCATAACAACCTTTATTTAATAGATGTTTAATTTCCTAAGTGAAGGAAATTATTCTCAGAGAAAGATGAGCCATTGTTAAAGGAGCATTTATAAAAGGTATATTCTGACTGTGAAGGCATATTTTTTTAGGCAGAATTATTGAAAAGGACCAAAACAAAACACCTCTACAAGCTGTGTAACAGCATTATTTGGTCTTTGATGTAGACAGACACCATCTGATAAGCCTCCCACATATCAGAAAGCCTGACTTCTCTGCGGGAGTGGGCAGAGGCGATGCTGACAGGCAAGGAAGCATCAGGGAGAAGCAGCTCTCGCTTCTGACATTGGTTTCATCTTACTTCCAGGGCCTTTCTACCAGAGATACAGAGTTCTTTTAACTTTTAAGAACTGTTTCCCTCACAGATCTGTGAGATTAATGGCAAGTGTCAGTTGATGCAGAAATGAGTCCAGGATCATCAGAAACTGTGCCATAGTCTAAAAATAAAAGGAGAAAGGAGGGGTTTTCCTTTTCTTTTTTTTTTCCCTTCAGAAAGCAGTCATGCAATATTAACTTCAGCCCAGCAGAACTGCCTGCATGTGAGCAAGGGGACTGAGAAATGCAGATGATGCAAGAACATGAAGTGTGTCTGAACCAGGAAAGCGCCAAGAACACACAACTGAGTGAGCAGTTTGGGAAGCAGCAGCTCTTCTACAGGATCAGTGTAAATTTGAGGGAACAGGTTTTCCCTCAGTGTACTGGGCTAGGGCTTTTCTGCAGGAGCCATGGCTTCTGTAGGCACTCCTGAGCGGGCGTGTAATTATCTTGCTGGTGTACTGGCAGCGAAGCACAGCTGGAAAAGCAGGATTTCTTCCTTGTGTTAAAGTCAGGTCAGTCATGTTCCCTGCAGTCATCCTGCAGCATTGCAGGGGCTGACGTGTTCCATTCTCAGGAACCACACCAGGAAGAGCAGCCTTTTGGCTTGCATGGAAGGTGAATTCTTTGGCCTTTCTGAAGGAAGCAGAAGAAAGCTCACAGTGATTCTTGTTTAGGGCTGAGGGAAATATGAGTGTTTGTTTAACTGTGTTACCATGACATTTTGTTCTGGAAAACCAGAATCTCTACAGCAAATTAGATTCAGCATACCAAAACAAATCCTGTTGGTTAAGCTGATTCATTCCTGTAAAGAAAGAAGTCCCCATGGTGATTGCTCTTGTACCTTTCTGGAAGTGGGGAGTGTGGCTGGAGTGGAGATGTTTATTAGATCCCTTCCCTTAGCTGCGGAAACGAGTGAAGAAGACTGCCAGTACTTCAGATCTGGCAAAGTTAATGTAGTGCATCCTTATATGGCTCAACATCATGGGTTTGCATCATTGAACCAAAAGGAAAAAAATCCTTTTTAGGAAATATTTAATGCTGCACAAAAAGGTACACTATGGCATAAGGATTATTTTGAGAATAAAAATAAACATCATGAAACTAAAGATATAGTTTGATATGCTGCCAAAATACTGTTCTGCTAGTGCTGCTTGTAGATCAAGGAGCATTAATAAATTAGTAAAAGAAGGAGTGCTTCTGAAAAATCAGCAAGAGCATAATGAGATTGTCACAATTTTAGGGAAAACTATCCAGAAGCAAAGTGGAGAAATCCACTCTTACAGCTGAAGAATGCCTACTTTATGTCTCAATACAATTTATTTGAAAATGGAGATGTCTGGCAGATTATACCTGTTAAGCAGATGATGAATAACTTGGAATTTTTCTTACAAGTGGTGCAGTGGTCCCTGAGAACAATAGCTTCTGGTGACATCTGATTTATGAAAAACCTAATCCTTGAAAACAGCAAAAAACTGCAGATGGCAGCCCTGAACCTCTGAAAGCACTCACGGAGATTTAACTGAGCACTCTAATGATTTTGACTATCTATCTGTGTCATCGCTGTGAGGAGAAACCCTAATCAGCAGCTTTAGATACCACACACACTGATAGTGAGAGGCTCAGACAGATGGAGACAGAGACAGACGTGAAAAAAGGAGCTGTGTTCTTCCCGATTCGCAGAGAGAGGGATAAAGGCACAGGGGAACTGAGGACTTGTGGCACTCTATTCTTGTGCTGGCAGAAGCGTGTGCCGGCCTATCCAGAAACCAAGGCAGATGCACCAGCATGGAGCTGGATCTCAGAGCAGCTTGTGAATTTGACAGTTGCTTTCAGCACCCCTCTCCCACCTTGAAGCCATCTCTTCTTCAGGCTAAACAAGCCCAGTTCCCTCGGCCCTTAGGGAAGGTGCTCCAGCTTCAGATGTCCTTGGTGATCCTCCTCTGGGATGCCTCATCTATCTTTCTGGTAGTAGGTGACCCAAAATTGAACACAGTAAAATCTCTTTCAGGCTCTTTGGATTCAAAAAATGCACCACTCAGTTAAAAAATTTGCTTCTTCTGAAGCATTCTTGGTGGGTGACAACTGCACTATGAAACTGTGAACGTCAATGTTTGCAGGGTACAAAAATCTAGTTAACCAAATCTTGGAGTTACTTTCTTTTAAGAATCATTAAATATCTCAAGAGAGTTCTATGGTTTGTAAGACCAGAGTTTCTAAATATCTAAATTCTCTGTATTGGAGTAAATTACAACCTCTGATTCTTGAGGACTCAATGCAAATATTTCCTGGAGATAGTGATTCTCTAATCATCTACAGTATCACTTTTTCCTACTCTCTTAGGAAAATGTTTTTGAAAAGGTACTGGGCTAATTGGATACTCATTAATTTAATTTTTTCCTCCCCTGAACACCTGCCAGGTATGTAGGACTGGTTTTTTATTTTTAATTCATCGATGTTTTTCATGATGTAATGTTAATACACTATTTCCAATCCCCCAGCTACATCTGGGTCAGTATGAAAGAAAACAGGGGAATTTCCTCCGCACCTTGCTGAAGGATGATAAAGGTGTAACCCTGCATGTGAACAAAATGCTGCTATGGCTGAAGGAAGTCCTTAATCGCTCTCAGAGAAAAATGCAAGGCATGCTGAGTGTGAAGGGGATGCTGCCCCGCGGTTCTCCAACAGCGCGGCACATGGAACTGGAGCAATGGGAGGCCCTTGCAGCCTTCCTGCCAGCGATGTGAACAGGCAGAGGTATCTGCCCGCATGCACCTCGTGTATACACACTAACATAGTGCAAGGGCTGAACTGCATCATGACAACCCTTCTGGCTCTTGGGGATTGCTCAAGGAATTGAGCCTCCCTCCCTGACCGACCCTCTCTCTTTAGGCATCAGTCTGTATCTGAAACAGTAGCACTAAAAACAGGCTGAAGAAAATGGCGGAAGTATTTACATCAACAAGAACGAAAGGTTTATATTCCTCAGTATTGCGAGTGGCAGGACTCTGGCAGCAAGGCATTAAGGCAGCCCCGCCGCGGGAGCCGGCTCCGGGGCCCGGGAGGTGCAGTGCCAATGACACCTAGTGTCAGGAGCTCGGATAGAGCCTTCAAACCAGGAGCTGCTCCGCTCGGCTTTCTGCGTGAAGCCTATTGTATTTAGTCTTGTTTCCTAGATAGTATCAGACTTCGCTCCCGCTGCCCCCCTCTGTCACCTCCCTCCTCTTCCCTGTCGTAATCTCTTTGAAACTCATTTTTCTATGGGATGTTGGATTTGTGGTTGCAGCCTCCATAGTCCATGGCAAGGCTCTTGTGCCTCAGTTCTACTGCACTAATCGCCTGCCCGGGAGCGCTGGGTACAGGGATGGGGCATACAGCACATTCCCAGCTGAAGTTACATGGAAAAGAGTCAGCCGTGTTCAGTAACCATCTCGTTGATGATATATTCTCTCTTTTACTTGATTATAGATATTATGACCTGCTGACAATCTTGCTGATCTCTGCCACCTATTTTATTGTTGTTTTTGTCCATTTAATCTGTCACAAGCTAGGGAGACAAAACTCATGTTTCCAAACATTTAGAGTGTCAGGGTTGACCACATGCAGGATGAGGAGGGAGAGCTTTGTCTTTAGAATTGGAGAAAGGGATTTTCCAGCGGTAGAACTACCACACAAGACAAGAGTGTGCTGGGAACCTATAGGCTCGGTATCCTGATATATCTACCTTAAAATATCCAAGTAATAAAGTCTTTTTACTGTATGCTCAGCAGAAACTCAGTATTTTCTGTGGGTTTCTATGATTATCTTGCTTGCCAAGGGAAGAAATATCTCTGGCACAAGAGTTTCTGCTTGAAGTATCATAATATTCCTTCCTCTGGTCCTGAGATGGGCGGAGAGTCCAGACAAACTGACTTGATCCAGTGGCATAAAAGTACATGGATTTCTGGGGAGTTTTACTTTTTAGGGATTATGCCTAAAAATAAAAACTTTAAAAAAGTGAAAAGAGCAGTTAGACAACATATTATACTTCTTCTTATATCTATTTGACACAAATTTAAAGGAGGTGTAAGCTTGGATATCAACTTGAGTCACGTTATCAGTGAGTCTTTGCCAGAGACCCTAATTTTCAATGCTTATCCCTTACAGTGACCTTTAAGGCTTTTCGCAGTGACCAGGATTTCAGAACTCACCATCATCTGTTCTTTGGACCAGGTTAAGTCAGTGAAGACGTGGAAGGAATTCGTCAGTCATTTATAAATATTCCTAAACAATGGAGACAGTCCAGCTGTGGGGATCTCTCTCTAAAATAAGTTAAAGTCTGACTCAGCCTCTTGATGAGGATATATTTTAGTCTTATTAATAGAGTACCACTGTGATACACAGATAATGAGATCAGGTAAAAAATGGGAACTGTAAATAGTTTAGAAGCATAAATGGCAATGGCAAAGACATACAGTTCTCCAGTGTGCATGGATTTTTCTTCATGTATGATCAGAGTGACCACTTCCACTTTATAAAATTTCCTGCTTGAAATCACAATTTTTCCCAAATATTATGTCAATGTGCCACAAGACAACAGGAAAAATATCAGCTCATTATGGTCTCAAGTCTTCTTTTGTAAGCAAATGTGACACAAATGTGAAACATGGAGCTCAGTGAACTAGGAAGGACACATAAATTCAGTTTAAAATGTTCTTGAAGTCTGAAGGACTCTGTGGCTCAGATTTCAGAGGATGGTATCATTAATCAGTGCCTGTCTGCAGGGACAGTCCTTGTTCAGAATGACAAGATTCAGAATTTATTCTTCCCCACCGCAATCACTGTTAAAATGTAGAGCCAATTACATATAAAATATTTATAGTCTTCGTCTGCATCTCTTTTTACTGAGATATGGAGACATTCCAGTAGATTTGATTTTTTAAACTGATGCTCATTCACTTGCCAATCTCATCCCTGCTTCTGTTGTCTCCTGGGATCTTAGGCTGAATTTTAGGATTTTCTGCTCTTCTTACCAAGCAAAACTGGTGAGTTCATATATCTGTGACACTGTTCCCAGGGGTGTTCCTGGTATCCCCAGGAGTGTACACCTGGCTGCCAGGAGGCAAGAAGCAGCAGAGATGTCCTCTGAAACATTTTCTCAATAACTGTTGTTAACTGTTCTTCCTTACAGAACATACAAGCAATGCAGACAATTTTTGCTGTGTTTGTAAGTCATTGGCCTTCTCTACTAAGCTGATTGCATTTAAAAATTTCTGTTATTAGAATGACATTATATTCTGTTATTGGTTAGTGGGCTTTTTGCACCCTTTGTGGAAATGGCAGCTCCAGGTTTGCTTGAAGGGCTTTTTTTTTGTTGTTGCAGCTGCTAATCTAAATGCAAAGTGTGAGGCTGCCTGCGCCACACTGGGTAGGGACACTGCCTGTAGCTAGTGTTCCACTCTTTCTAGTAGGACAGAAAAGACATGGGTATTCATCTGACACTATTTTCCCTGTCTGGCATTACTCTCACTTTCAACCCATTCTCTTTCTGGCACAGGGATTAAAATCTGCTATACTTTTATGTAAATTGCTGACATAAACTTTTTAATTCCTAATGCAATCAGAAGGTTACGAGAAGTCTTATATTGGGTGCTGTTTGCAGGAGGGTATGGGATTGCTCCCCTCAACAATGCTACAGCCATCCATTAACCTCTGGGTGGCTGATATTTGGAGAGCTGAAAGGGACAAGTGTCTGTTTAGCCTTTGTCCATAATGAAGGGAATAATGGCAGCTGTATCAAATGTGTTTCCCTATGTAATATTGCATATTAATTCTAAATTAATTCAGGTTTCCAAGTTATTCTGAAAAGAATGGGACAATTTTATTTTTTAAGCCTTATTGTAGGGACAAATATTAGGATTATATTGACTAATGCCTAGTTATATGCTGCATATCCTAACAGAACCCCTCCATAGGGCAGATTAAGACATGGAAATATTGCAAATTGTATTTCTGTGAATGAGAAACAAGTTTGCTTAATTCTCTTTCTGACTATTTGATTCTGTTCATTTATCAATTTCTTAACAAATTATTTCTATCTTTTTAGTTAATAGCTAATAAAACCTGCCTTATTGGAATATCCTATAATACAATTTCCTACTATATACATTCAAATTTTTCAAATAGGTTCATGAACTTTCTTGTAACTCACACTTTCTTAGTATTTAATATAAAAGATGTGGTACAGGTAATTTGTTTTCCTATATATCTGTTGAGTGTCTGATCCATTTTCAAGTATAAGGAAAATAAAAGTCTTGTATTAGGAAACCTTCAATGAATACAAAAACGCAGGTCAAAAAAGTCTTGACATGAAATAATTCATGTTGATTTTGCAAAATCAATAACTGTAAGAGAAGAAACTGGTAGATCAAATATGCTGAAGCTGTAAGGAGTGACAAGGCTTTAAAGGCTCAAAAAGCTTAGATACAGGAGTCTAGCATAGAGCAAGCACCATTTTCCCGGTCAGTAGTGAAGACCTTGCACACATGTGCATGCTTTAAATCTAAACTGCAGAAACTGTTTTACACTCTAGCAAAAGATGCTTGCCAGAGGTGATAGAAAACTGAAGGTACCTGGGAAGAATCCAGGCAGTCCACAACATGGGCAAAGAGAGCAAATGTTCTGAAGGAAAGAGAGGAGTTTACGGTTTAGAGCTCAACTCACTTCTTCATGTGTTAATCCCGGAGAACTTCTCAAACTATTCCAGTTATCAGTTTTTCGCTGGGGAATCATGAATCCACTCCTGTCCTTGCGCTGCGTGTCCAGTGCTGTGCTGCAGAATGTCCCTGGCATGGCAGTGGATGGCTCCCTGGCAGCTCAGGTGTAACATACTAGTGACACCAAGCTTCTTATTTCTTGCCCTTAATCCTTTCGCTGCTGCCTTTATCTGTCGCTGTCGACAACATCTCCACGTTGTCACTCAGACTCCTGACTGAAGGAAGCTCCTCCCTCTCCTACATTCTGCCTGGGCTGTGAAGGTCTTTCTGCTCCTTCCCTCCTCTCAGTTAAATACAGTTTAACCATACTCACAGTCCTTCAGGCATCTTTCCTCCCTTGATGTAACTTCTTTCCTTGCAGTCTCACTGGGAACTGTCTCTCTTCACTCCCCTTCACTCAAAACACAACACCCTCCGACACCTGCCACTGTTCCTTCTTTTTCCTTTTTTCCTCAATCACTTTAAATATCTCATCTTTGTCTTGAAGGTCTTTGTAGCTCCATCTCGTTCAGCAGTCTGATCTTCTCTCTTACCTTGCTCCCTCTGCTCCAGTAATGGCTCCAGTCTTTTCTCCAGATTGTTTTCTTCCTTTATTCCTCTCTGCAGGACTTCTTCCACACTGTATTTTTAAAGCCAGACCTGCCATCAGAGGTTCAAAGCTTTCATAAAGAGTATTATACTTTGATAACATATTTCTGGGAAGCTGTCAGAAATCTATAAACCTCACACACTAGCAGTTCTTTAACAAGGGGCTGCTAGAAAGGCTTGAATCTCTGACTGGCATCTCCCTGTCTTAACCTATGTCCACCTGTAGGACTGCAAGCTTTTCAGCGCTGGCTCTGACTCTGGTCTCTTTTATATCCTAACTGCCAGGCTTCGCGAGTTACTTTGTGAGAAATCTGGCTACATGTTGCTATAGTTTTTAAGATACAATATATATATATTTATTTTTTTTTTACATGGTATACATGAGAAACCCTTTATATATATCAAGTGACACATCTTGCTCTGTTGAGATGGGAATACAAGTGCAGATGTTAAGAACAAATCTCAGAATAAACATCCTACTGCACAGTTGTTGCTTTGATAATATTTTTTAATCACAAGTTTGATTTTTTTTTCTATGAGTTTTCCAGAAAATGAGCTGAGAGATCTCTCTCTCCCCTGTGTTTAAAATACCTCTAAGTTTGTGTGAAGTCCTTTGGTGTTTCTTGTCCATTGATTCCATTGTACCTAAATCTCATAGCTGATGACACGTACTTGTCAAGGAAGATGATGCTCCTCACTTGCAGCATGAATGATGTAATTTTAATTTATTAAAATATTATCTTTCAGTGCTTTTCCTATCAGCTGAATGTGACACTGTACATGGATGGTGGAGCCTGGTGACAACTGAAGTACAATACCCAGTTGTGTTCTGCAGTCTAGGAAAGCGTTAGTGTTCTCCCCTTCTGTTCTCACTTCCATTGTAGTGGTTTGCCTGCCACATAATATTAAAATGCTGACAATCTCCAGCAAAACACAGACTGAATGTTTGTCCCTGTTCTTATCATGTTCAAACAGACTTGCACGTGGTTCTTACTTCACCATTACAAATTGAAATAATACACTCTGATTTAGCTGCAGCATTCCCATGTTACCATGCTTGCACCTGTAATGTGCCTCATAAATCAGCACTTAATGAAAATTAAACTGGATGAAAAGTATTTTATTTATATCTTGTATTTAGAAACAAATAGGAATTTTACCAACAGATATGAAAGTCAATATTGTACACAGCTATAGATGCAGAAGAGCCTGAATCCAATATATATATGTACATATAATAAATGGATTATAAATAAAGAGGTTTATAATGTCATATTAGTGTTATGTCTATTAAAGAAGTAAATAAACAATGAAATATATTCTTTACTAGTTGGTGTGACACAATTATAAAATCCTGGCTTTCCCAGTCTGGTAAGTGGCATTCCCAGAGCAGTTTGTGCTGTTTGCTAGACAATAGTAATTGTGAACAATAAGTCTGACTTTACAGTGTGTAAAATAGGGTTAAGGGCGTGCACCTTCAATTCAAAACAATTGTGTGAATCGGGATGTATTTAATATCTTCACTTTTCTCCATTCCAGAATTGGTTTTTAAACCTTTTTTCTCATTATATAAATGCAGAAAACATAAGGTACTAAGTGTATGCTGTTACTGCTGTGAAAAATCAAACCGTCTGTAAACAGAGTTAAACTCTGTGTGTATGAGAGAATATGTATGTATTGTGCTTATCATACCAGCCCAGTGTGTCATTAGGTTGGCCTGATCAGACAGACATTGTTCCATGTGGGATTATAGCGTGGGCTTGTGAGAAAAAGTGGGACACAGGGACAGAAGGGCCGAGCTGTGTCATCAATGCAAACTCATTTATTATATAAACAAGCATCTCTTCTTGATCCAGACGGATTTTCCTTATGGACAGGTGGCAGCGTGGCCTTCCTTTTGGGCCGATGGGGTTATCAGGCTGATCTGGTTTTTGAAAATATGAGAATTAGGTTTGTAATCATGTTCTTTCGTTTGGCTGGGTTTGGCTCTCTGTTCTTAGAGGAGCGTGCACACAGTGACTGACAAGCCCCAGCAGCCCTGCCTCACTCCACACCGGTGCCAGCCAGTTCCCACCGCTGCATGTGAGCTCTCATCGCAGGGCCAGGCACAGGTGAGACACCCTAAACACAGCACTGCTCTGTGGGTCAGACACGGAGTCACTTTGGCTTAAAGAAGACTGTTCAAAAGCCAGGTCCTGTAGGTGGACTCCACTCTTTGATACACTGTTTGCTCACTGCTCATTTTAGACCGAACCAGCCTTTTTAACATTAAGATATTTTGCTGATAATGGTGATGTACAGTCTCATACAGCAATGGCATCATACAGCAATGGCACCATGTAATTCAAATCATGGCTTTTTTCACCCAAAATTAATTGGGTGAAGTGCCATACCCTCAGAGGTGAAAACCATTCCAGCTACCTGCCCATATTCTCCTACATACCTTGCTACCCATGACCATACTGCTTCAGGACATGTTCCTGTGTGAAATTCTTAAATAGGTGTCTCTTGGAAAAAGCCAGAACAGGTTCTTGAGATACACCAATATATGAATTCTGATTACCCAAGGATGCTGGAGGGACTAAGGAGCCATTGCAACAAGGCAGAAAGCATCTCACCACATGAGAAGGGGAAGGTGCCTTTCTTCATCTTGACCATAAATTAGCTCTCAAATTAAAAAAGGGAAAAGGTGTAGTTGTTAATTTTTCTCATGAGATGGCATCCAAGGTAGGACTGCAGTGCTGGGCCCAAATACCAGATTACTCTCAAAACAAGTGAACAGATGATACATAGCATAGTAAACTGCAAAAGCCAAAACCAGCCTTTCACACACCCTCAAATTTGATGTACAGCAAGACAGGGAGTGTGGCATGGAAAAGGTAAGGGAACAAACAAGTCAGTGTCAAGAACATGTAAGCTGACATTGCAACCAGCAACTGCTAAATAGATATAGAATTAGGTTCCTCTACCACGCTTTGATCGAATCTGTTATTATTCTGAATGCTTAGTGCCCTGTGTTGGGTGCCAAGAAGGACTGTGATGGGCTCACCCTGCATATAATATCAGCCTCACAGAGCTGCTTGCTTACAGCTCTCAGTGGAATAGGAGGAAGAACTGGCATGGCAGAAATAAGAAAAGTCGTGCTTTGAGATAAAATACAGTATAATAAATTAAGGGATTTAAAAAAAAGGCAAAACCAAACCAAATAACCCAAAGTGATGCAAAAGCAATCACTTCCCACCATCTGACTGCTGCTGACCCAGCTCCTGAGCAACAGCCCCTCAGAAAACTCACCACCTCACATTGCTGAGCATGACATTGGATGTTATGGAATGTTCCCGGGATCAGTTGGGGTCAGATGTCCTGGCTATATCCCCTCCCAAACACTTGCCCACCCACAGCCTCCTCGCTGGGGAGCAGTGTGAGAAAGAGAAGGCCTTGTGCTGTACAGGCAATTCATCTCAGCCAGAGCCCACACAATACCATAACTCTGTGCTTGTGGTGCCTTGGAGGTTTAAGTTTGGATTTCCTCTTGGCCACAGAATGAGCAGGGTCTTTGACGATGTCAAGAGAAAATGTTAGAGCCCTTCCTGAGATGGATAGAGCCCTGACTGGATCTTGCAGAGAAGAACAGAGGGTCAACTCAGTGCCCCACAGCCTGGAATCACTTTTGGGTCTCTATTGCATGCTGGGAAGCAAAAAGGCAGGTTTGGGCATCCTCAAGGGGGCAAAGAAACTCAAATGCCTGCTTTATTGCCCATTATCTATCTGTACAATAAAACTTAATGTTTTCTTTTTCTTTTGCATGTCACATTCGATATTGCTTCCCCTCAGCCTGGTGGGTGGTGTGCACCAGCTATGATGAATGTGGATCAAAAGAAATTCTTTCAAGCTTAATCAGTTTTATTCCTTAATTGACCTGAAGGATGCTAAAACAAATAAACTAAAATTTAGCTGATAATTTTTGTTTACCTGCTCTGCTGAGCTTGTGTTGAGGGGATTTTTCTTGAAACTCTAAAAAGTCTACTAATTCAGAAAACCATCCTTAGTTTGAAGCCTGACAAAACACACAAATTAGGACAATTACAGCAAAAAGAGTAAGTGCATAAATTTTGAAGCGCATGGAGTACATAAATAATTTGTAGGTATTTTAAGAATAATTATGAAGCCATGAAGCTACCTGGAAGTTAGGGTAAAATGCAATATAGATATACCAGAATAAATGCCATCAGGCTGTCCTGATAAGCTCTTCCTAGTTTTCTAGAGAAAGGAAATGATATGAATCTCATATGGCTTTCCGTAAACACTGCATTACCAACCAATTTCTTCTGTGAAATGTGCTTGACATTTCTGTACAAGTTCTTAAATTTTAGATGAAAGGGTGCTGTCAGGTTTTATTAATCAAAGTAGCCTTCCTGTAGCCCAAAAGCACTATATGGAGAAGTACTAACTAAGGCATAGAAGATGGTGTAGAGACCCAGAGAAGTTTGCTTCAAGTCACAGGGTGGATTAGGTGCTTCCTTCCCCTTGTGGGTAGGTTGTCACAGATGGGAACTGGTGTGACAATGGATGGGGAACTGGTGAGAAAGGAGGGAGCAGTGGGCTGTGTTACAAAAGGAATGTGTCGGGACATGGAGCAGTGACCAAGGGAGCTCCTCGAGTATCATTCCTAGAACTGCTCATGTTTGAAATGTTCTCTCTGACTCAGTAAGTGCTAAAGACGAAAATTCTTGATTGCATTGAACTTGGATGCTTTGTCAAAACAAGAGGGCTAAAATTTCATAAAGGAAGAACTAAACAACCTTGACCACTGTACAGCTAGGGCTGGCATGAAATTCAGAGCACAGAACAAAAGGGCAAGGTTTTGTACTCGGGGCCTGCCAGATACAAGTCTTCTTAGAAGGTTGGGGTTCCATTACAAAGCAAACACAAAGAAGGACCTGAGAAGAAGAAGAATCTGGGTACATGTCCTGATCACAGGATAGGTGTTGTTCTCTCATTTTAAGTTGCCATGGAAAAGGTGAATGTAATTCCAGAACATACTAGGACAAGCATTTCCAGCAGTGCTGGTATGAATGTCAGTGAGAGGGCCTGGTGAGGTTCCTCGAAGACTGTCCTGGCAGGACCACTGATGTTTCAAAAGCACTGAGAGGCTACTGAGAGAGCTGGGGAGGGGGAGGTTAAAAGGAGATCTGTTTTCTGCCTGTGAACACTTGTGAAAACTTCCCAGATGAAGAGAGGAGGTCTTTAAGATATGAAGGAAGGTGGCACAAAAGCAGAGGCATATGTCTTTGTCTTGAAGATACTTCAGAAAGACTCTTTAATTTTCATGCTGGATCCCTCTATGTCTTGCCTGAAAGGAGATCCTAAGGAAGCAGGTTCTTGGCTGTTTGTCAGGGTGCTTCAGCTGGGAGAGTCTACTTAGGGAAAAGAGTGGCTTTTGAATGCTTATATCACCCTAGCCCCTTTAGCTGACATTAATCTGTTAGGGTGGGTAAGGAGATTTAACCATTAGGCTTTTAAAGTGTCTTAAAATAATCCTGATTTTTTAAATGCTGTCAGTAAAAGAAGGAAAGCTAGATAGAAAAGAAAAATACCTCTTTGTATTAAATACAGATTTCTGATCACAATAATATAATTTCCTTTAGAGATATGACTGGTATTTTTGAACATTGGGCATATAGTTGTAATTATTTCTCTCCTTAAAGTAGTACAATGGCTTTAAAAGAATAGGCTTTTGGTGAGTTATACAAGAATGAATGGAATGAAATGCCTGAATTGTGTCCTAACACACATTCACACATACCCTCATACTTGCAGCAGATTATTGTCTTTTTCTGCCACTATAATGACAAATTCTCTGAACCGTGTAAACAGTCATTGACAATTTGAAAAAGAAAAAAATTATGTGTTTTGGGAAAGAGACAGACAAAAGGTCTCCTAGTGCCAAACCTTCCCAGAACTACGCAAGGAAGAAAGACATGGTCTTGCTTTCTTTACCTTTTCTGAGCATTTTTATTTACAGACATGGAAGCGTTGCCAGATTATATAAACTGGTACACAATGTGAAAGTAAAGATTGTCTATTTTTGTGGCTTTGAAATTATCATTTGTATCTTGCTTATGGGTGGAGACAAATAGTGAATCGTTAGAACAAACTGTCCACAAAATTGTCAGGTAATAGATCTTTCCTCAAACATAATTGCAGTTGCTCTAGTTCATTAGTCACAGTATTTGCAAATGGGCTTACATTGAAAAAATAACTGTCTGCAATAATTTGATAGATATAGTAGTGGCAGAGATTCTTTGCCCTGTAGCCAAATCAAGCTTGCCTTTTGTTATACAGCAGTTAGTTTTTGAAGCTCTGCGTTATTTGGCAAAAAATTCCAGTCACCGGAATTTCTTATGCTCTTGTCTGCTGACATCCAGAATTAATTATAAGTGCATTCTCATCCTATCTGGATCAAGAAAAATATAAAATTTTAAAATAAAATAAGGAACAGTAGGCCCAGTAAAGGTCACAAGCTTCACTAGGTTCTCCCTGCAATACACCTTTTTTATTTCCTTTAAAAAACCACAGAAAACAGATAAGTTTACAAGGGATGTTGGATGGAAATTACTCATATAGAGACCATCGCTATAGCAGTCTAGTGACAGACAGTCTAGTGAAAGGCCTGAAATCCTACAATCCAATGAATTACGGTGGAATTTCCAAGTATCTCATCAAGTCAATCACAGCCTCGAGGGCTCTTTTACCTTCTGCAAAGCAGCAGCACTGCAGTAACAAGAACAAGCCTCATCTTTCTATCCTTCCCTACTTCTTGGGGGATGAATTCTTGATGCTCAGACCAGTCTGCTAGAGGAGGAAGGGAGTGGATGAAAATAATTCCTCCTTGATCCTGAAAATAATAAACTAGGTGGACCTAATGCTTAGCAAAGGAACAGTTGGCCAGTCACAAACACTGTTATTCATTTGTGCCCTTTTTTAGTGCATGTCCAGAAAACCACTGCTAGGGAGGACACTATGATTTATTTTCTCTGAAATCAGTGATCAACACTGGGAGGAAAATGCTTTTGTTTCACATGGGGAAAAATGGTTATGTGGCAAGAATCCTGCATACTGACCCACTGGGAAAGGGGTTTTGCATTGCTGTACAAAATAGGAATGACAGATTAATTAGAGCTTTGGGCATTAATTATATTAGGGTTGATAATTCTAAGATAAAAGCTGCACAAGAACGCTGTGTGTATTTTCACTGGGGAGTATTCCATAACTGCAATCTGCCACTGCCACTTCTTTTTTTTATGACACCATGATCTAAGTTTCATGTTTTGAGCACAACTCTGGAAGGCCAAAAGACTAATTCAGTAGAGACAGGCGTGCTTCAAAAATGCTCAGAGTTTCTGACCGTGTCTTTTTCACTTTGGAATTTTTCATCTCTGGAGATGCCAGGTATCTCCCATGCAAAAATGGAAGGGAACTCATCCAGCCACCATGGTCACTTGGGTTGCCCACAATACTTTTCCTTCCCGATACAAACTAACAAAATCTCAACCGGTAGTGGCACACAGATGACAGGTGTGAGGTACAAAGTGAAGAACTGAAGGCCAGTCTATGCACTTCCTGTTCCTGCACGCTTGCTTGGAACAAGCATTTTGCAAATGTGACTGTGTGGCTGCAGCTTTCAGTCTTTGGGAGTCTAAAAACCTAGTTTGAGAGACAGAATAAGCCACTGGCTTGTAAATCATGAGCAGTACCCATCCTGGGATAATAAACAGTCACCGAGACAGCTGCTGTCATAACAGATGAGCAGAAAGAGATATTGCTACCACAGCAGTTTTTGTCTTCCTAAGTAGCCCTAACTGCATATATGGAAAAATCAAAATATTTCTAAGCAAAGAGTAGAAAGTAATACAACTTCTTTCTTCAATACTTTAAATGTAGCTCATCTGTGTCCTAATGACGTGGCCAAACTCCCAATTCATATTATTATCCAGGAGCAATGTGGAGCAGGATGCAATTTAGCTAGCAGCCTCTGATCCAAAAATGACTGAATTCAAAACATACTTATATGGACTCCCTAGACATCTCTCACACTAAACATTATAGCATGTAAAAAATGCATCTTTCCTGTTGAAGAATAGCATTAACTGGAAGGGGAATATGGTCATAGCTGTCACAATCATTAATCCCACATTATAATTGCCAACTGCTTACTGCAGTCAATGGTTGTATTCAGGACAATTACAGATGGTGTCCATGAAGAATCTATTGCCTGTTTTGGAGATGTGGTACCCTGTAGTGTAGACCCTGACGACTTTAACATCAAGCTAGTGTAATGTCTCTAAGGATGTACAGAACACTGCAATCCCTCTTTCATTTGGTCTCTCAGAGGTAAGTCTTACGGTGAAATCTCCTTGTAACATCTGCACCATTTTCAATTAACAAGCCCGTAAATATTTTCTTCCAGCACTTGAGAGTTATTTGAAGGGGATTTAAGCCTGAAAAGGTATTTATTTTCTCTTTATTGTCATTTGCAGATGCCTATTAGATAATGCGGGAACAAAACTGCTGATTTATAGAGCAATACTGCACGTCACTGGTCTGATTTATAGAGTAGCCTCTGTTTTGTTAGTTCAGCAAAACTAGAATGGCATTTTAGGGACCAGAAGCGCCAAAAAACATTGTTCATCATCAAAAATCTAACCTGAGGAGCAAGCTGAATTACGGAGGTGCCAAAGTAGCAGGGTTAGATCATGTCCTTTTTTTTATGGTCAGCTGTTAGATTAGAGCCACCACAGAACTGCAAGGTTGGCGTTGGCTCACACGTGCATGTCTCTACGCCTGCCTCAAGCAGGCTTGATGGTCGAACTGTAGGTTTGCCATTATCGTGACAGGTTCTGGCATTATGTCACGCTCCATTTTATGCATCCACTGTTCAAACTATGAATAAGTAGCAAAATGTAGCACTCTTCATAAGAAAATCCTTTTTCTGTAGTTGTGTGGGTTATATTTGAGATTGTAGATATGATTATGTATGAATTCTCTATTTGCTAAGGAGGCTTGGTTTGATTCAATTCTTTTTCAGGCTACTTTATTTTTCTGAATCTCAGTCTTTAAATAAAAATCCTCTTTTATATCTTTATTGGTCATGATATCTAACATTCTTTAAACGTACAAACCAGCAGCTTAATTTTTTTTAATGATTAGCATTATAGCTGTCAGTCTTCCACTGAATTTAGTGCAAGTATTGGGACAGTACCATTTCTCAAAGAGATATAAAAACCCTACCCACAGTTATTATGTTAAACTTTTTAACTCATTCTGTAAGTTTTCTTCATAAAGCTATTTGGCCCTAGAAATATTTTTTTGCTTATCTTAATTTTCCCTGTCTCATATTCTTAGTTTTAGTATCAGTTTTCTAAGAACACTGATTTATTTACAATTTTATGCATTTATTTTAAACAGTAACCTGTTGGGGAGGGTGGCTTATTTAAGTACCTGCATATCTCTCCATATAGTGATATATCTGGTCATCTATATCTCTCTATATAATGATATAACTGTGCATCTATATATCCCTCTATAATATCTGTTGAGAGTTTTCATTTCTATGTAATAATTCAGTATTTTCTCCCATTCGCTTATTTACTAATGTTTTTAACACTACAGTGTTTAAGCCAGTTTGTCTACATTTTTACTCTTTCCTTTTTGAGTAAGAGCAGTAGGTGACCAAGACTGGTTTCATTGTCAGTTAAAACAACAGTAGCTATAATTATTTTCTAAGCATATATTTACTGTTTGTTTCCATGAGTCACATTCTTGATCATGTAAACATGTGTTATTGAATTTCATGGGGAGATTAACTCATGTCTGTACTTCCACGTGTACTGGGGTGTGATCAGAAATTACAAAACTCCATGCATGTTTAATTTTTGAAAGATATCCTAAAGAAATTTGGAGGAGTTTGGTCTTTTTATCCCCATTTGACATTTGGTGGTACAATACATTTCTGTCAAGAAGAGAATAGAAATAGTACAAAAGAAGTTTTTCTGCATAGCGTTTTTTTGTATTTTAATGGGACTTTTTTCACTGTATTGTTTTAGCTGGTCAAATCTCCACCATATGCGGAATAATTATTACCTGCATGAGTTATTTTTGAGACTTTCAACTTGAGATTTGGAGATATGTTCTGGTGCACAGGATTAGTTGTCTCTGAGGCACTGTAATCAGATACATTTGTAATTCCTAGAAGGATATATGGTTTCCTAATGTGGTGTTTTCTGCATTAAGATACCTGTCACCTTCTTACATACTGCTCCTTTTTCTGGTGGTATCTAACAATAGTTCAGGCATTCTAGGGGATGACGTAGGACCAGCAATGAAGTGATTTGCTCAAGTACATCAACAAGCCCATAAGAGAGGTAAACAGTCACCAGGATTCCCTTGCATAAAGTCCCAATGACTAGATTGCACAGCCTGCTTTAAATTTGCATGTGTTACTATCAACATTTTAAACCCTGAAACCAACCAATTCTTTTTTCAAGAATAATTGGCATGGACGTTAGTGTACGTTCTCAGGTAGGTGCAATAGATCCAGCATTTTGTGTTTATATTTGAGTTCCTGCCCATTTAAGGGATTGTTCTGTACACTCAAGATGCCAAGGCAGTTTTCTCTGCATAACTGGTTGCCAGAGAAATGGCAAAAGTTATAATTTTGTATAGCACACTAAAATGCAGGCTCACAGCTGTCTACACTAAATTGCTGCTGCTGTCTCAGCCCTAAGTTTCCTAGGAGAGAAACTGAATAATCACCCCATACATACACGAGCCCCGTTTCAGGGTTTCAGTCTTGTACCAAGCATCAGCAACCACTGTGCCCAACACCCCTCAGACTAGGCTGAAGCCCTGCTGCAGAGAGGGGAGCTCATTTTTCAGACACCGCTTGCCTAGTGTTGCCATCCATGTGTGTGAGCTACCTGCACTGCTCTGAGCTGCTCGTTGCTAGTGTTGAGCACATCTGGGGGACATTTTCCTCTGTGTTCTCTGGGCACAGAACCAAAAGGGGATTTGCCCAGTAGTGCTTCTTAAATGGCAAGTCCTGATGCTCTGAGGCTCATGGAGGGACTGACACATACTCGTGAAGTTTAAAAAGGCTGCAAAAAGACAGACACATAATTTTAAGAAATTGTAGTCAGTGTTCAGGGGTCTCACAAGGACAGAGGATCAATAAAAATTTTAATTATTCTCTCAAAAAGCTTGAGTAACTTGAGAGAGCATTGTTTCTGCTTGTGCTTTTTCACCCCACATTTTGGGGAGCTTTGAACTCTGCTCTAAGCCACATCCCTCATGCAATACTGACACTAAAACAATTGCCATTTTGAACATAGGCACCAGATGCACTGAGATGGTGTTTCAGCAGTTGTTTACATGCCTTCAGCAGACAGCAACACCCCCTGATCATTTTACCACCCAGCCACAGCCATACATGATACAGCCAAGGGATATGCATGGCAGCTCAGTCTTGATCCAGAGGCAGTGGTAGCTGAGGGGTGCAAATGCTGACCAGGAGGGCAGGACTGCAGGCCTTGGTAAGTGGAGTTGCCCTGCATGTAATTGGTTTCCTCTCAGGAGATGCAATGGAAAGAGGAGACCACCTCACAGGGCAGTCTGCTCTCAAATGTTCAAGTATTTCAGATGTTCTTCCAGCTGATCACATCATCTGCACAGTCAAGGTCTGTGAAAGTCATGTTGCCAATTAGTCTTCCAGAGTTTGGGTCACCTTCTCAGGTGGGTGCCTCTGGCATGGCAAAATAATGAAGGATGTAAGAGAGGGCTTCAGCTGCCTGGGATTCTTTTGCCTTCTATTGCCTCTCTATTTTTGCCCTGTGGGAGAAGAAAATGACATTTAGCAAGAAACCAGCTTTCTGTGCCTTGCAGCAGCATGTGTGAGTTCTCTACAAAGATTATGCATGTGGTTTTTGAAACATGCCCTGTCTGTGTCATATTGAGGCCACACCATATCATCATTCCCTTTCTGCTAAAGGGAAGGTAAGTAAACAACCACACAAAAACAAGAACTGCAATGCTGAG
This sequence comes from Cnemophilus loriae, assembly GCA_013397755.1. Classification (NCBI taxonomy): domain Eukaryota; kingdom Metazoa; phylum Chordata; class Aves; order Passeriformes; family Corvidae; genus Cnemophilus; species Cnemophilus loriae. The sequence goes on along the minus strand of VZTF01007181.1, from coordinate 1,449,056 downwards.
AAATCAGCCCATGGCACACAAGGATAATATAAGCAGAAATATTGTCCCAAGAGTGATTATTATTCAGGCCATTTACAAGAAATCTGCTATAAGTTCAGTGTATAAATTATTTTCATTTACAGGAATGGCAGGCTGAGCTTTTAGAAAATAGCTCTGAACCAGGCTGCATTGTCGTCTGTGGAGAAACCAGCTTGTGGATCTCAAATTTGGTGTTTTAGTTTCCCACAGCTTCAACATTTATGATTCTTCCTGATACTAATATATGCAATTCAGGTTTCATTTCTGTGCTGAAAATAGAGAGTAAAATGGCATCCAGGAGGCATCGGTTCATTGCCTTGAGACTTGCAAGAAAATTGTTTAAAAAGCAGTCTAACAAGGGTTCTAGCTTTCATATCCCTCACATTAGCTGAACAAAATCCCCCTTAATTGATGAAATATTTGAATCAAACACACTATTGGCAAGGCTCATAGTAATTTATAAATCCTGGCTGTCAAACAGGGATCCACAAGAGGAGAAATACTAGGCAGAAAATTTTGGTGTGTTTTCAGAATAAAATTGCACTACAACAATATCTATCATTGAGAAGTTTTCTAGCCAAATCTCCCCACAGTCCTATGAAAAGACAGAGCTTAAATTTCAAAGGTTATAGAGACACTCTGACTAGACTGGACTTGAAAACAGGATGTAAGTCATATAAAAGGAAAGACTCACATTGTACTCATAACTTCTACTATTCTGAAATGATTTAGGTCAGACAGAGATTATCTTTTGCTGTTCAGAAGCACATTAGTCTCACTATTTGTGTTTTGTGAATGTCAGATTCATAGATATAACTGTGAACTCATATACTGTCCTTGAATAAATTAAAATCCTGGACAATTTTACAGCATTTTTGCTGAGCATCACAGTGACCCCTCTGTGTTTTGTTGATTCCAGAAGAATTGGGGCATTATAGAAAAAAAATTAAGCTAACAGCCATACCCAAGGAAATAAGGACAAATTTATCCTGGATAATTCTGAAAAATCAGTTCATGCAAATGTTTAACCTTACGTGAAATGACACTTACTACCATCTTGTAAATCGTGCTGTTTTAAGAAATGGCTAATCAATAGCTGTATTAACTTTCCAGAAGACAATGCCAGAATAAGTTCCAGATGGGCTGGGGGTAGGTGGTCTGGGAAGATAAAAGGCATCTTAAATTTCAGTTTAGGAAGAGGAACTGGTCTTCTCTGTTAACTGCATTAAATGCTGAAAATGTTTATTTATTGGTAAAGAATGATGTAGAAAGATTTGATTCGATGGCACTTCTCCAAGCAAGTTTTTAAACAAAGGATGGACATATATTTTAATTCTTGTCAAAGCTCAGAACAAAATGGACCCATTTAACTTTCTGTTTTCCACGAAGGTTAAAATGGCACCTCTGCTAAGTTATTTAATTCTTTCTACACAAAATCTCCATTTCATCAAAGTTCAAATGTGTCAACGAGAGAAGGAATTCAGTATTCATCAACTGAAAAATTAAACTATAGTGTAGACACATTCTTGAGGGACTTCATCTATGAAATGTGAAGGCCATGTTACTCCAATATCTACCTTGACTTTGTCTTTTGATAGTAGAAATTGATATTTAGGTATAGACATTAGCCAGAAATGCCCATTCAAGTTTTTGTTTTAACTTGCTGTCTTTATTAAAGCTGGTAATTATTTGGCAACAAAGGAGATGGTTGATGTTTCCAGCTAGCATTTTAATAAAGCATTACGAGAGGAACTGAAGGACAGCTATTGCATCTGAAAATCTTTGCTGTTATTTTAGCATGCTCCAGTACAGCTGTTAATGCATCACATCCTGCTGCTGCCAGGGCAAGCCCATTTCCTGCCAGAAGTAACAAAGAAGTAGCTCAGGCATGATATAAGTCTTATAAATGTTAGAATAATCTAATATCAGCCTCTACAATTTACATTTTATAATCACTGGAAACATCATACAATATCTCTTGAAAGTTGTATTGCTTTGCCAGGAACTCTTATCAATATGAAGTCTGTATCTGCAAATCTCTGGGAAAAGGAACAACTTCCCTTCAGTGTTACATCCCTGGCCTCCACAGATCAACTGATCACTGCCACAGCTGCCACTTGAGTTGTGATGCTTAACTGGATCTTCTTGACCACCTCCCCAAATACTGTGTTCTGTTTCTGCTTTGTTTGGCATTACTTTTGGATTTGTTTTTCACTGTTCCAATCATCTGTAATTAACAGCAAATTTTGCCTCATGTTTGGGCCATGTTTAGTGGAGTTAGGGAGTAAACAAGTGACTTGTTATACTGACTTCTCATTCCAGTTTCCTCTTTGGGGAAGTAACTGAAATCACTGTTTTACTTTCCATACCTCAATCAGTGACTTAAATTGAGGTAACTTTCCACAGCTGTGTCCTGACTGCAACTATACATTTATTTGACATTTTGTCTTCATCAAGAAGATTTTCAATATTCAATCTTTATTTATTAGCAATCCAAAATTCTTTTTTAAATGTACTGCAGCTTCAGTTTAATCATTTGGACAGAACTATGGCTAAGGTTTGGTTCTATTCCAGACAAAATAGAATCTTCAGGCTCTGTTCTTGCACTGGTCTGACGCATTGAATGCAACTGGTTGTTATTTACAGCTGGCTGACAGCTGTAATACATTTGTAGCCTTCACTGTTGCAGTGTATCACTGGCAGGAAACTTTCAGCAAGTAGCATAGCTGGAGCCATAACAAAATGGTTCAGTGCTTCTGTTAACACTCGGTGCGCTGCATCTCACCCCATGAGTTTGTTTGGCCCTGCACTGGGAGCTCCTTCATGTGCTGATGGAGTAGGGCTGAGCAGCACCATCAGAGCAGCAGCACGGCAGGAAAACCAGAAAAATGGGCAAAGATAGAGAACAAACAATATGGGTTCAGACTGCCACTGTCCTCCAAACAGCCCGGAGTGGAAGTAGGACACAGATAGAGGTGCAGGCACGGAGCATTCTCCTGGCCCATTACCACTCTGCACCATTTCTCCTGCTGTTTTTCAACAGGGTGTGAGCTGGGACTTGCTTGTAAAATCGTATTTACGCTATTCAAAATACAAGGTACAAGCCAGGAGGATTTGGCTGTGTATTGACTGGATATGATCTTTAGCCTTTCACATATTTTTCCTATGATTAGCATTAAGTTTATAATGTATTACTGTATTCTTCTTATGAAATACTGGAACTTTCATTCTTTTTTTCTTCAGTATAAAGCTTATGAAGGATTTAGTCCTATTGAACTGTCTCTTTCCAAGAAGTCTTTTCTCTCATCTGAAGCAAAAAAGGTTTAACATGATGAAAGTACCAGAACAGTAATGTTTCCTATATTTTGCTTCTATTCTGAGGTAGTTCATTCAACGTTAAGAAATGTGAGACAACTGTCATTTCAATTTAATGACAGTTCTTTTGTCCATTATCTTTCTTTTATATACCACTGTTTGAGGCACATGCTCTGTTCTTTTGTTTAGTTCAGGTTGTAGTTCCACCTAAAATAAGATGCGATGGGAATAAGATGCGATTTATCTTGGTTTATACTTTTGTATGCTTTTAGTCTAACTTGAGCTGTAAGAACTGTTCCTTAATTAAAACGTAACAAGTTTTTTGCCTTCATTCCAACTGCCTATTCTGCTTTTGGCTGCGCTTTAACATTGTGAGCTTAGCGAGTAGTATAGTTCCATTAGCTATCTGAATTCCATTTCCAATGCTGTTACTAAGCAGCTGTATTATTTAATGCTTATATGCACTTCTTTTAAACAGGTGACAGGAAAAGTATTAAAATCATGACTGCTTACTGCAATTAACTTGGTAATGAGTATAATAATGATTACTGGATAGAAGGCATGAGAAGAATTCTTAATGCTTTCTAACTATTAATGAAAAAAGTGTGCTAAGCTGTATGAAGAAGTGACAACTGCTAGATATACCCTGGGGACTGCTGGGTGTCAGGTACAGTCCTCAGTGTGTTACACTAGCCCAGGGAGCTTCAGTCAATCATCAGAAGAAACATCTTTCTTGACTCAATGATCCTAGATCTCAAGCTGATTTGAGCAGCTTTTGCGAAAAAAACATATTACTAGCTGAATATCCCAAAACAGTCTGCTGGGACAAAATGTCCTCATAGAAAATTTCAGTTTCCTACTTTTAAGGGCAAAAGTTGCGTAATATTATCCAAAGGCTGATATCCTGTTTCACTTGATTTAGGTTAAGATAACTGGTGTGGAAAGTATTTGTTTACAACTTCTCAAACAGCCAGGACAGCTTCACAGTTACAAGTGCTTATAAATGATATCAGTGAAAAAAAAGAAAGAAAACTGTGCTTTTATCTTTTCATACCAAAAATTAAAAAAAAATACACCAAAAAAACCATTAAGTCTGCCTGCAATAAGACAACCTGTTGTAGGCTCTATGCTGGCCCACACAGTCAGAAACTTCTCTCTTCATCCAGGTTTTATGTCAAAGGTTACATTTATCAGAAAAAATCTCCTTTACTGGTCCCTTTCTTGAAGTTCTCCATCTCTAACATCCTTGGAGATTGCTGTGACACTTCTCCCCTAAACTAAGGACTTTCTCACCCCTTTCAACAGAGCTTATTTTTTTCAGATACATCCTGCACTTGGTTGTTCTATTATGTTGGTTATTAATAAAAAAGTAAACCTTCCCCAACCTGTACCTGGTGAGCTATGAAGTTTGTCTATTTGACAAGTGTCCTTAATACAAACATGCAAATGAATTTCACCCATGCAGTGCATCACTGGCACTTGGCTGAGAACAAACAGTGTGGGAGGCACCTGCTTTGGGGTGGTATCTGCATTGTGATGACTGAACTCCAGATCCTATCTTTCCAAGGTGTGGCAATAACAGTATAACTTCAAATGCAGCAAGCTCCAAGGTGTACATCAGGCAGAGTGTCTGATGAAGAAGGTAACCAGAGAAATGATGATGGGAGCTGCAAAGAAGGTTGTGCACTGAATTTCTGTGACTTTAGCTACTAACGCTCTTGAAGTGTGTCATGGTTCAAAAAGCGAATATTTTGCTCTAATGTCAGAATAGTCACACAGGAGGAAATATAGAGGAAATAAGATTTACTTTACTTCATCTGGAAGACTTTTCCTGAAACATATGAAGCCTTTTAGGGAGACAAACAAAATCCAGTCCACTCAGCAATGAGATGTCCTATCTAGAGCACATTCCATCTATGAAGGAATAAAGAGACAGTTCCACAGGTCAGCAGCCATGGGTAAGTATCGTACATTAAATAGGTAGAATCCGGTTATCTACTCCAGAAATGACTTTTTGTGTGTGTTCAAGTGCCATTTTTTAAACACTATGGAAAAACTAGTGACATTCATTGAGTCAAACTAGTGACATTCATTGAGTTATTGGTTCCTCTTTGTCTCTCTCATATAACAGGTATTTTCACAGTTCATTTTGCCATCTCATAACTTTAATTTCATTTCTAAACTGTTAAACATTTCCAATGCATGCACACCATCACAACTGTTGCACCCTATTTCACATTGGTTTTATAATAAATCAATGTGGTAATAAATCACACTGTCCTGTGGGAAAGTAGAAGCAGAAAACAGAGAGAAAGTAGAAACAGAAAACAAACTGCTTCAATGTACTTATTTGCTTAACCTGAGGATTTGATAAAGTAAAACTCTTTCCATAAAACTGCTGGATCATGGGAGCAAAAGGAAGGGGATGGCAAATCAGAAAGTGCTCCTTTCATTACAAAATGTGAAGGAGGTGGTAGCGGTGATGGAGCAGACATTGCTCAGACATTACTCCTCTGTAACTGGAAGAGAGAGTGCTGGAGCAATTTCTGCTCTTCCTTTGTTCCCTAGTAGAGACTGTGTCTGTTATCTACACTTGCCTGTTATCTTGTGTTTTCACTGCGTACAGAATAGTTTACATACATTAGATACATCTCTGCTCTCTTTGCAATGCCGAGTTCCCCAAACCAGCTCTGTCTGGCTCCCCAAACCAGCTCTTCCCGGCTCCCAAGGCTGCATTCCTGCACCGATGAGTCATTGACCTTCTGTGGTTTGTGTTTCCACTCAAGCTGGAGCCTCTGTTCCTGGCCTTCCTGGCACTCTTGGGGGCTTTGCAATGTTACTGTGAAATCCAACAGGCTTCTGGCACACAGTGACAGATCTTCAAAGGGCAGTAGTGTCCCAAAGCTCAATATTAGCATAGTAAGCCCCAGTGCCTTAGCTCCCTGCATAGTCAGTGTGGAGAGATAAGCACTCCAGAGAGAAATTCAAAGTGGTGAAATTGGAATTTCACTCCTGAACCTCTTTCTGAAGGACCCCAGCTCTGACTGTTAATGCTAGAAGAAGCCCAAGATGCTAAGTCTCAGTAAGTTATATCAGCCTTTAAATATACAGGCCACATCCATCATCCCCCACCTACTGCCTCAGCCTTGCAAAGGAAGTGTAATTGTCCTGAGGAGCAATCACTGCAGGATTGCTGAGCAGCACTGACAGGCTCTGTGAGCAGTAAATCCTCCCCTAAACTAGTTCAGCCAAGAAACTGAATTCAATTATTGAAGATACAGAGAAACACTAATACTTGAAGGACACACTTTAATCCCAGTAAAATCAAAGGAGGGAGTGTTCCAGGCTGGTCTTGTTACAGTATCACTGCAGTCTTTGTAAGGGTTCTTGAAGCACCTTTAAAGGACAGAGAGGTTTGTCTTAACTGTCTTCAGTCACTGGCCACTCTGCCGCTACTTCTGAAAGATTGTTTTGGACAGACCTTCTCACTGAACTTTTCTCACTTTATTCATAGCTTACTTTCCTAGAGTACTTACACTGCTGTTCATTTCTGTGCTTAGTTAATGAACCTCTTGTCTCCGACTCTAAGCTTCTACCTCATCTAACATCAAAAGTGTCTCAAGCTTTTGATCAGTTCTCATGGACTATAAATTGTTTTTTAAAGGGATAATATGAAAAAAGATATACTAAATATTCATATTATGTAACATTTATAAAGTAATTATTCTGTCTTCTGAAATCTGAGCCAGTATCAATGGGTAACTTAAATTCCCATATGCTAAAGCACCCTAAATGCCTTTGGACTTCTAAGTTGTAACCTTGTTATATCACTTTTTAACATTCCTCTGCTTGTGTGCCAAAAACCCGCCTTTATGTAAGAAATGCCTATTGCTGTTTTTGATGGTAAAATCACTATCAATAACATATTATTTAATTCCAGTTTGCAGATCCCTAGCAATTGCTCTCTGATGCTCCTGTCCTTTTTGACAGGGGGAAGATAATTTGTGTTGCGCATCAGCCTAATGCATAATACAAATTAAATTTGTTAAGACAGAAGCACAAAACTACAGCAGCCTAAGCATATAAAAATGACATCTTAAGCCAATGGTCCTTCTAACCTATCAATCTGTAGCAAACAACAGCAGATGTCTTATGCAGAATACAAAACCCAGTGATCATGGAGTGGTATTTTCAGAGTGATGCCCCTTAACTTAGTCACCTGTGGATATTTCTTCTTGCATTTGCCCAACCACTTATTGAATATATACACTTTTGCACTGAACAACACTATCACTAGAATTTTTACAGCTTATTTACTCATGGTGGGGAAGATTGCCTCCTGTTGCTTGCTCTGCTGCCTGCTTGCTTTATTTGAGAGTAACACCGCTGTCTCTTGAACTGTAAAATACAATTGTTCTCCATTTATTCTCTGTGTTGCTAATGGCTGCAGAGGTCCCCATTTTACTCCCTTGTCAGCAGTTTCTTTCTCGTGCTGGCATTTGCTCCTCACAGAGCTGGTCCAGACTTTGATCATCGTTGCTGTCCTTCTCTGAACCCATTCTAGTCCCTGGGATAGAAGAGTCATAACATACCATAATAACTAAGGTACAGACACATGGCGTTCATATAGAGAAAAAAAATAATGTGTCCTTTTGTGTCCTCTGTTTCTTTCTTTGTCATTCCGGAATAACCAAGGTCCAGACACATGGGGTTCCTACACGGAAAAAAAATAATATGTCCTTTTGTGTCCTGTATTCCTTTCTTTGTCATTTCTAGCTTTTGATTTGTTTTTCTGACCTGAGCACTTGACCACGTAGTTGACATTGTAATGAAATTCTCAATTCTAGTAGCAGTCAGAGACCTTATTATTTTATCTATAAGATTTTCCTATGTGAATCATCTGCTCTTTAATACTTTTTTTCACTCTTGGTTTTGTTCTCAATACTCATGGCCTTCGTTCCAAAGAATTCAGTGATGATTTTGAAAATCTTGTTTTGCTTCAGATCATTTTCAGCTGCTGCCTTCTTTGCATGTTGGAAGTACACATCCAATTATTTGATGTAAATCAAAGCTTCCAGGCTACTACTCAATTTAAATTCTCCTTCAAAGCCATGTCTAATTTGAATAGAAAAGGTTAATATCCTCTCTTTTTATGCAGAGACATATTTCAATTCAACCAAGTTTTCATCATGCAAGACAGTCTTAAGATTTCTACCTCAGAATATATGTAGTTCTTTTTTAAAAATAAAATGTCCTTATACTGTAATTTTTCCACAAAGAGAATTCCATCACTATTTTTTTTTTTTTTGGTAAAGTTAGAGCTATCATCTTTTTATTCTGCTTCTACTTCACTTTCCTTATTGAAAATCCTTCATAACTATCTACTTTTCCTTCAATAGCATGTATATTCTATGTGGAATCTACTAGGTATGAAATTTCCCTATTTTCTGGATTCTTGCTTTTTACAAAACTTATGTTGTCATCTGACAAACTGCACTTTGTCACTCACTATTGTCATGCTGCAATATTTTTTAGATTCAGACATCTGAGGCAATGCAGAGTTCACAGACCTGTATAACATTCTGTATTGACGCTAATTCTCCTGTCACTGCCTGTCTTGTGCGTTAATGCCTTAAGCATATGGATGTGCAAAAGATTCTCTTCTGTCAGTGCCACGGAGCTGGAAAGGGCAACAGAGGCTTTTTCCCTTTTTGTCCTGTCTTCTTCCATGATGAACACCTTCTGTTCTGACCAAAAATTCACCATTAACTGCTTGGCGATAGTACTAAACATTCACTAAAGAAACCTCTCTGGGGAAAAAGGCTGTCAACAATTTTGAAGGCACAAGTGGTATTTCAACAGGGAGAAGAGAAGAAAAAAGCAGATATTTCCTCTCCTGAGGTTGTGGATAAGAGTCAACGCACTAAAACAATGTTATACCTGATTCAGATCATATGTGCAATTATATGCTAAAGAGGTAGCAAAAAGGCTTTTGAATTCATTTAACTTTTTTAATGACCATATCTCATTTCTCTACTTGCAGTATTCCAGTGGAGGCGTACAGCGTTATCAATTGAATATATTTTTCCATTTAACTGTTTTCAGGCTTTCAGGCCACTTAGAATTCTGATTCAAACAATCCCAAGAGAATTAATTTTGTTTTCTATTGAGTTTGTTTTTCCTCTTTGTGTTCTTGCAGTAGTATGGAGGAAAATATTGCAATGTGAGGGCGTTCTGTAGAGGCTTATTCATCTGCTTCAGTGAGTCTGCTCATTTTGCATCCACGCATTCAGCTGCTAAAATCAGCAGACCCTATCTTGTATACGTCTAGACCCTATCTTGTATAGCAGCTGACATGAGAACAAATAGAAATTTAAACAATTTGTATAGGTTCTTAAAAAAAGTCACGAGAATAAATTATCATGAATTCTAAACACAGAAACACATTTGGTAACTGACACTGACGTGAATAGTTTCTTCTTCTCTGCTGACAGATACCATAATTGCAATAGAACAATTTGTGTGTGTGTACTGCTAGGAGGGACCAGAGGCCTTAGGAACTTTTGGTCTTTTCCTCATGCAAGACAGCGTTAATTGAAGATCATGCTGGGATTATGAATATACCACCAAACATACTTTCTACTTGCAAATGTTATGATAACATTCCTGGAGATGAGCATCAACTAGAACCACATGAGGCTTCTATACTGACCCTTACTGCGGAAGTAAATTCCTCAGAGGAATTTACCATCCCAAGTTTTGGGCTACCTTCCCGGACTGACAGCTGTGAGACCTCCTGGTTTCTCAGAGGAGGTCTCTCACCTGAAGTCTTACGCAAGTTTGTGAACTTGTGAGAATTATGGTTTGTTTTAGAAATGGTGTGCAAAGGTAATACCTTGACTTTTCATCCTTTGTTATTCCTCATTTCAGAACTGGTGTGCCTGCCATGCAATGCCAGCTTCATATTCAGCTTTGCTTTGCTCACGTGCTGGCTGTCAGCTGTGCTTATCCTGCACGTTGGAGTCTCTGCCTCTGTACGTGGAGGCTCAGACTCACCCTCTGAACAGATGTATTACATGATGATTGATGTGGCCACTGGAAGAGTGAACACTGGTAGTGTCTTTTAAAAGTCACTTAGTTTTACACAACCTATGTAATAATCCAACTGACTACGCACTTTTAAGAAAGATGTGTGCATGTTGAGGTAGTAAGAAAAAGTGGAGACTTCGACTGCTGCTGACTTCAAACGCAGAAGGATGTCTATGAGAGGAAAGGGCAACACAAAGACATGGGGCTGCTTGGCAGAAGGAAACAGCTGGAGGCAAGGATTTCCCTGGGTGGTCTGGCAGGGCCACATAGTCTCATCCATGGGATAAAACTCCCTTCAAGCTTATAGATCTTCCCAGTGCACTCTACAACATTGTGTACATTCATCCATTTGGCCAACATCAAAGGTAATTGAAAACAAAGACAGGGAACAGAAATTATAGCCCTTTGTTTATTCTAAAATGTTTAGTTTGTAGTAGGTTGTATCAAGAGAAATTAAGATCAGAGAACTAAGGTAATTAAATGACACTTGCACAGCAGGTTGTTTCAGGTCTGTCTCTTTAAAATTTGCCTTTTTGCTAGTGTGCTCTTTCATCAGTGGCCTATCCCCCACAGCAAGATTAAATGAGGGTTTTGACCTGCTTCATCACTTCTGTAAACAAGGAGATTCAATGAGTTTCAGCTTGTTCATTGACATCTAGGGCTTGACCAAAGCCCAGTGAAAATCAATGGAAAGACTTCCATCAACTGTAGTGGATTTTGAATCCTGCCTTTGAAACTTGGAATAAAGACGACAGTAAGAAAGGAATACACTTCTGAGCATAAAAAGAATGGATCATACATCCATATTTTGTTTTGATTAGTTAATGACTGACTTCTAAACATAAAACTGAACACACACCTCATGATGTTCCTAATTGTGTTAAGAAGAGTCTTGATAAACATTTGTTATAAAAAATTACAAATATGAATTAAGTAAATGAAATATTGGTAAAATCGCATTGCAATGGAAAAGTGGAGCCATTTGCACTTCCTAATTTTAACTCTGTAGAAATCTAGTTAAAGGCACTAGCAATCCATGCAGCATTTTGTGTTATTAAATAGGTCCGTGACGTGGGTTGGGCAAGGGCTTTAAAGTTCTGTTGGTAGCTGAAGAGGTAGATGGGGTCTTGCGGCCATTCGGAATTTCTTTTAAGCAGGACTCTCAGAAACTCTCAGTAATAACATGAAAACAGACTATTAATTTGCTTATAGAATAAGATGTCTGTTTAAAGCTACAAGTCTAAACTCAAGATCTTATGCAGAAGAATAGTTAATTTTAAGGAGTCAATAAATTTAATCAATTTTAACTCCAGGCCATGTTTTAGCTATAATAGTGCAGATAAAAACGCACCACAGTAAAGTAACAGCGTGAGGAGTGTCTCCATTGGAATTTTACTGTGTTGGTTCACTTTACGTTGAATAGTTTCCAGGAATGGAGATGAAGACTGTACTTCTTTTGAAAAAAATGCCAATCTGCAGTTGCTAGGAAATGTATTCTAGTCTTGGAATTCTAATATGACTAAATTCCCTGTTGAAAACCTCATTATTTTATGAAATTATTTACTGCAACTAAAAATATCACTAAGGATGCCTGTTGAGACACAAAATTGACTTCAAAAAGCCAAATAAGCTCATTAGGTGTATTCAAAAGATTACCTTCATACATTATGTGTTCAAAGTAAATTAACTGACTTTTATTTAAAAATAGAAACCCTTTCTACAACAGTGTACATTTTTTCAGTAGTGATTACAAGACTGTGTAAAAAAAAATTAAATTCAGAATACATATATATCTAAGCCTTTCCCCACCATAAGCTGTTTTTATCCATTTCCTTCCAATATGGCTTGTAAAAGCTGCAAAAGAAATGAGTTGTATCAGTCCTCAAGCAGAAGCCTCCAGGTGTCTAATATCCTGCCAGCACAGTTCTTCTCCCAATCTGAGTTGTTCTGTGAACTGTCCAGACTGATGCCATCAAACCAGTCACAGGCAGCTAAACGGTGAAACCTAAGAGACTTCCCCAATTACTCACGGAAGCTCCCACAGATCACCAGGTAACTCTGGCCTTTTGAGACTGTCTACAGAACTAAAGAGGTTCAAAGCTCCCAAGGGAAGAGACTAACTTTAAGTATGTGCGGTTAAAAGTGGTTATAGTAAAGAGGTTTATTTTTCAGCCTCATCTCAATTAATTTATTATCATCCTTCTCTTTTGGGCACATATAAAATAAAAATATCTACAGACATAGTGTATAGGGAGCAAGTGTGACTATTTATTAATTTTTATTTCTGATAAACAGTATAGACAGATAATCCAGAGTTTATAGTATTCAGTGTGTTGTACCTGATGCTTACAAAGTTGTTTTTCAGACATGTGAGCACCCAAGGTTTTTGAGGCTCTATTTTGGAGCTGCTTGGTAACATGATGCAATGTTTCCTCTCACTATGCCTATGACTATGTCAGAAGATCAAGGAATTTGGTAAGATTTATTTTGTGATTGTACAAATATGAAACATTACCTCCTTGTTCCTTAAGATTAGATTGGAGAGAGTGAATGATTAATGTAAAAGAGCAATGAGACTCTTTGAATGGAAATGAAATGGTAGTTCACCACAAAGAGAGTTCAATAGACACTCGTGACTCATCAAAGGGGTATTTAAAAGGCATTTATTGCTAAAGCTGCCATAGCAGCAGGAAACTTAAAAACGAGATGTCTTAAGTATGGAAAATTTGTGACTCTGCAGCATTTTCTAAAATTCAGGTTCTTTTGCTTCAAATGATAAACCGGGAAATAACTTCTACAGTAATAGGCTTGTTGAAAGACTGTCCTAAAATCGACACTGTTCTTTCAGATTGCATGGGTGCAGCATTGGCACCCTTAACTATCATTTGTCAGATATACTTTACAGCATCTACAGGCTCAGGAAAAAATGTAAGCCAGAAGCTATTAAAAATTTTAATCTTCTCATCTCTTTCTAAGAAGAATTAAAGAAAATTTGTTAAGAAATTAAAAGATGTCCCTTAAACGTGATTTTGATCCAAAATGAGGCAGTTTTGATACCACATCATGTCTCAGGGTTGTATCGAAGGGCTCATATTTCATGAAGCACATCTCATGCCATTCATGGTGCTCCGTGCTGACAGAGCACCTCCAGTGCTTTGGGATGTTGAGCAGCAGAAAGAAAATGCTGTTCTCAGGCTTGACTAAAGTACATGTTTACTAACTCTAGAACCTTGACAATGATTAAAAACATTTCCTTCTACTAATTCTTCACCTTTACTTCTTCAGGAATTAAAATCCATAGATACAAAAGTAAAACACAAGCGATAATGATGTCTTGGATTTCTGAGTTACTGGAGAAAAACAAAACCAAAAATGACCCCCAATTCCTATTTAGTCCTTCCTCATTATTCTAAAGAAAAAGGCTTGCATTGAGCAGTCTGGATTTGCATCATTACTGGACATTTTTTTTTAATATGAAGCTAAGATCCTTTTAGAAAAAGTCACGCAATAAAATTCTTTTAAATAAAAGAATTTCATTTAAGACCTCCATAGCTTTAACAGGGTTTAACTATGTACAGATTTAACAGGGATAATCTTCTGTCTGTATCTAATATCTTCATAGATGGCAAAAAAAAAAATTCACAGAATGGGTAGTTATCTGAAAAAACTCTTGTAATAGTTGCAATACCTAGAGAAGTCTAAGACAATGAAATTTGAAATCTGAAAGGCCTGAAAAGAGTATTATGACATATTAATGGTATTTGGCTAAGCACTATTTTTCTAATTTCTGTGTAAAATGCAAGACTCTATTTCAAGTTTCTCCTGCTATATTGGTTTACCGGACACATCTTTGCCATGAACACATTTTACTGCCTGATGAAGACTGTTATTCTATCCCTAGGTAGTTTCAAATGTTTTTTAAGGAATAGCTGTGAGCCACAACAATAAGTGATGAGGGAGAACTGTCGACTTGTACCTGAGTATGTTTTTAATCTAACTGACTGAATATTAATTTTCGCTTTCCCTCACTTCTTATCTCCTCCCCATTCTCTTTCAGGCAGCTGTAAGGTACACTGGAATGCTCACCACTGCCCATTGGCTTCCTTCCTGGGGGCTGCCACTGGAGATGTGCTGGCTGACAGCCGCAGTCCCCGTGCCCTTACCCCGGGGGCTTTTCTTAGCTCAGCCACCAGCAGGGAACACGGTGCCAGAAGGGTCTCTAGCTCACCTTCAGTCTCTTTCTTGCATGTAATCATTGCTTGCTGCCCTTCAAAAAAGTGCACGAGCTACCCCCAAATTAATGACTGCTCACAGGCTGTCTGTTGAAAAGCCATTGCAGGAGTTCCAGTCTTCGGCAGTTCAGAACCTCATTCCAGTTTCTGCCCTGACCACACTCTCAGCTGGCTCTTCTCTTCATCTTGACGTTCATCTGTTAACCTGAGTTCCCAAAGGATCAAGACTTGTGTGACTGCACAGCCCACAACCTTCATCTCTATGCTTAAATCTATTTCCCAAATCAAACAATTTGATAAATGAGCTGAGGTCTACATGAGAGTGTTTCCTGTAAGACTGTGAAACCTGGCTGCTTGCTGGAGGAGCCGCTAACTTAATCCAAGTAGCCGCACTGCATCGCTTGCTAGCAGCCCAATCCAAACATGTTTTGCTTGGCGAGGCGCAGCAGAGGCGCTGCCACGTAGCTCAGGGACACGGGGGCGAGGCTTTCTGTGTGCGCTTTGGAGCGGAGAAGAGATACTATCTGTGGGGTGGTGAGGTCACCGACAAACGGAGACGTAGGTGGAAACGCTAGAGATGTCGGGGCAAGAGAGGACAGGAAAACGCGAGAGACGTGTGTTTTCTCCTCCGCGGGACCCGAGGAATGATTTCCTCGGGGCAGGACGAGACCGACGGGCCCGCAGGGAGTCGGGCGGCGGCGCGGGGCGGCGGCCGCTGGAGGGCAGCAGAGACCCGCGAGCCGGGCGCGCCGAGCCCCGCAGCGCCCGCACGGACGCGGATGCACGAACGAACATCGCCGCGTGAAACCTCCTCCCGACTCTTCCCAACGGCCCTAACGCCCCCCGATCCAGCAAAGCAGCAGCAGGAAGAGATCTCCTCATCAGCAGCAACCTGTGTCTAAAGAAGACTAGAATGAGTCATATTGTTGCATGCACTTTGCTCAGCCACTTGAAGAGGGAACGTATCAAACAGCATCAAGAACAGCCACATAAATGCAGAGCAACAGCTCAGCTGGTTCCTTCAGTTTCAAAGTCAAAGCCTGCAATTTGCGGGTCTGGGAAACTCAGAACTGAAACTTCTGTTCTTGCTGTTTTAAATCCTGACTATTGTCATTGTGTGCATGTTTTGGAAAACAAAGATTGCATTTCTCTTTTCTAAGTGCTCTGAATGCTCACAAAGTAGTATATTTTTACCCCGGAAGCCAAAATGTCCCACCCAACATAGTTCTGCTGTACAAAGTGCATTCCCTGAGTTCAGTAGGCTGTACTATTGCATTAGTGCACCCTATAGAGTAAATAAACATATCTACTTGGCTATAGTTTTATCAGTGTCCTGAAAGTGGACAGGAGAAGCTGTTATGTGAAGGTACTGCAATGGCTCAGAGGGAAAATCTATTTGTCTCAAAAAAGTGCCCTTCTTCATTTTCAACTTGAGTTATCACTTCTGTTTTTCCAGCACATTGTTTTTTTTACTTTTTTGGGGGGAATGTTGGAAATGATATAACTTTCCTAGTAACTTTTCCAATTAATTGTTTTAATTAATTTTTCTAATTAATTGTTTTAATGAATCATAAGAAGTCTCATTTTCCATTCTGTCATATGCCACTGTAGCCAGCATTTAGCAAGCGTTGGGAGGAAAGGGTTAAAACCGGAAGATTTGGTGAGGAGGGAATAGCTCTGCTCAGGATGTCAGTGTGGGAAAACTCCATTTATTATGCCTAGTGTTGTTTATCCTCTACCTGTTTTGAGGAAGCAGGGTTCCTGTGTAGGATAACACACATTCACACACCTACTTGAGCCTCCTGCTGGGAGAGGGAGAGATCACGAAAGCACAGCCTTGGGATAAAATGTGCGTGTGAAGCCGTTTGATATACTGGGGCAGGCAGTGAGCCCCTGCCCATCCTCATGGCCTGTTAGGCTGAACTGAGTCTGACAGAGCCTGTGTCCTCATGTGCCTCCATTTCCTAGGATGAACTAAGCCTGACAGAGCCTGTGTCTCTGCCGCCCGATGTTGTTAGTGAGGTAATGAAATAAATCCACTCCTCGCACTTCAGCTGGGGCTTGGTGACCACCCTGGTTAGCTCTATGAGTCGATTCACACAGCGAGGTTTGCCACGAGCTGCTCTAATGGGAACATGGTTTGGGAAAATTACTGAAACTTTAAGTTTCGCTAAAACAACTGTAATCAACTCTGATATGCTTCAGTGATCTCAGACCTGGGGAAGAGATATATTGCTGAAACTGGACACTAGGAATGCAGAATTCATGAACCACAAGGACATTTTGCAGAATCCTGAGAGAAAGAAGAAACTAACAAAGACAATCCAGCAATTGTACTGAAACCCTCTCTACCCAGAAAAAAGATAATAAAAAGACTGAAAATATGGGCTAAATAGCATGAGAAGAGAGAAATCAATCAACAACCAATAGAATAATAATTAATGAAGAGAATTCTATAAATTATTGCCAATGGACATTAATTTCTTTGTTTGTGAAAATGTATAAATAGTGACAACTTTTGAAAGTGCTTATGCATGTTCAGGGAAAGATCTGGCACGCATCCAGCCCTGTAATAAAGTAATGCCTGCAATCTAATACTAAAAATAGTGTTAGAGAGTTTGATTTATCCCAATGTTTCCAGTGACAGAAGGGCTTGTGAATTTAGTAACACACAAAGCAAAACTGTTACAAGAGAAGCACCTAGAGCTCCTGATTTATCTTGTAGCTCATTTACTCACCCTCTTTATTTTCTTTTATTGTGAACTTTCTCCAAACACAGCTGTTTTATAGTTTTGTAGTTGAGCTTCAAAGCTGAAAGAGCTGGGCTTGTTCAGCCTCAAGAAGAGACAACTGAGAAGCGATTTTGCCAATATCTGTAAGTATCTGAAGGGAGACTTCATCAAGAAGATGGAGCCAGGCTCTTCCCAGTGGTGCCAAGCAAGAGGACAAGAGGCTATGGAGAGAAATTAATGCACAGGAAATTGCACCTGAATATCGAGGAAGAACTTCTTTACTGTGCAGGTAACTGAGCACCGGAACAGATTTTGCAGAGAGGTTGTGGAGTCTCCTTCACTGGACATGTTCAAGAACCATCTGGATGCAATCTTGGACAACGTGTTCTGAGACGACCCTGCTTGAGCAGGGAGGTTGGGAGCAGATGACCCACTGTAGTCCCTCCCAGTCTCACCTATTCTGTGATTATGTGATTCTGCCTACCTATGGTTCTCATGGATCCACAAGCAACAATCAGCATTTCCAGTCAGATAATTTTGTTACAGGCTGGAAAGGAATGCAGGATGGCAACAGGACAAGCAGCAGCAACTGAGGAGCCGTGGTGAATTCCAGGTGACAGGACCAGTTTCATGGACAGCAATGCTGCAAAGGATGCAGGAAGTTAAAGAGGCTTCTTGCTTGGATGCTGCTTGTGTTTGCCAATTAGCAGCACTGCTATCAGCATTTCCTACTCGGGTAACAAGCCTTGGCATTACCAAGTGCCGACCCTCCCTTTAGGGGCCTCAGCAGGAAAGCTCATGAACGCCTAACCAGCACTGCGGGTGGCTGAGTCACAGGACAAAGCGAGAAGGAGCAAAAGACCAGGCATGAGCTGGGAATTCGGAGGTCACCAAAGACGGCTTGCAAATGGCAAACCAAAGAGGACAGATAAGGTGGAAACTGCAGGGAATTACTCCCTGTCTGGCGTTGTAAGTCGGTTCAGGGCTGGAGCCTAAGTGAGAAAGAGGTGCTATGATCTGATCTGATCTGATCGGGTCCGACTCAGGTCTGTAAAGAAGAGAGCATTCATGTGACATTGAAGGGAAATCAAGTCGCTTTGAACGCAAGGTTAGGTAATGCAGGGGAGGGACTGAATTTATGTAGCTGTAATACACTGAGGAAAATGCAAATTGTCTCTCAAGCTTTCCATAAAAAAGCTTCTTCTGGATGACACTGTTTAGTACGGCCTTATTTAAATACTGAATAATCTATTTACACTTCTTAGAGGAAATTGCCATTCTAACCTCAGAACTGGCTAGCTACACATATCTAAGAAAGAGAGGTAGAAGTGCTTAATTAGTGTTGAGTATCAGATACGTGATTACATTTTATTGATATTAAGTATATTTATTGCAGTCTGGACTTTTTCAGATACAGATAGACGAGGTGAAAAAAACCTGTTGGCTAGCAAATTATTTCTTGAATTATTGTGTTAAATAGTATAATCTTGTATTTTAGGAATGTTTCTAATTTTTCCGGTTTCGAAAAAAAAGATCTGCTAAGTGTAGTTCACCTTTATGAAAATTTGCAACAATTGGTGCTGACCAAGAGAGGCCAGGAAACAAAATATAGAATTACAGGAGTAAATATTTATTCATGTGCATGAGGTGTCTCAGCCAAACTAGGTCACCCTGAATGTGGTTTTACACAGGGTTCTTATACCCTTCAACCACTCCAGTACAACATGATTTCACGAATAACTAAGACCAACACTACTGATTTCTAATCATAGTAAAATTTTGCCAGGCAACTGTATTTCTGCAACATTCTTGCTGCTGGTCTAATCATCCAGATGTCCCTGGGGTCAGTTTTGCCAGATAACACTGGAAGGGTTTCAACGCCATATTAGAGTGGCTAGAATTCTGGCTTTATCTGGGTTGTCCATGGGTGTCCTTTATCTTTCATGGACAGTTTTACGCTTCCAAGAAGCAAAGTCCTTATTTCCAAGGCTGGGCTGTCCTTTAGTTTGTTTTACTTGAGTATGAACAAACCTGAAGTCTCCAGTAAAATTCCACTATCTCATTCCATTTCACCGTATTATGTGAACTAATACATAGTAACAAAGTGAATACATGTTCATATTACAAAGACTGACTGATATGACAGTTAGAGAAGTAAATTTTCATAACACTACATAATCACCTTTGCAGAATAGCTGACACCAGTCAGTAATTGCAAATTGTCCCTGGTGGCTTTCATGGGATCCACATACACACCTTCCAGCTGTAACTGCTTACAATTACAATGATCACTCTTGATTTTTGGCGCTTTGTTATATCAATAGTCATCTTTTTTTTTCACACAGAAGCTTCCTTAGATGTTCCTTACATGAAAGTTCAGAGCAAAGTACCTTTGATCATCCTTTTTACCTTTCACTGAACCTTTTCCACTACTATTCTGTCTTTCCTAAGCTGAGGGAATTTAGAAACTCAAAGAGCTTTTAAAATGTGTTAAATCATGAATTTACACAGCAGTATTACACTGCTTTGTTCTCTGTTCTTTTCCGAATCTCAGCATAAGGCTTATTTTTATGAACTCGATTAAGCACTGAAGTGAGATTTTCACAGAAACTTTTTCTAAATCCAAGATTTTGCTCCTGTACAGTACTAGTCAGCTTAGAGTTGATGATTTTTTATTTGAAGTCAGCATGTTTTTCCTCACTGTGCATTACTTTTATCTATCCACAGTCTAATCTGCCCTTTTACTGTCTAGTTATTCAGCTGCATAATGTCCTTCTGCAGTTCTTTAGTGAGCTTTTGTTCCTAGGTCTCTCAATAGCTTGGTATGATCAGAAGGCTGTCACTTCAGTGTCCAGCTCCCTTTTCAAGTCACTTGTATGTTGAGCAGGTCCAAGCAGAGACTGATACAGCAGTGCATCCGACATCTCTATGCTACAAGGACCACACGCTCGCTCCATCTTTAACTAGCTATTCATGCCAAGATATTTGGTCTTATGCCATTACTGTTTAGTTTCTTTGACAGTCTTTGTCAAAAACCTCCTAGAAATCTGGCTCTATCAGCCAGAAGACCTTCTTCACAAGTTTAAAGATATTCAGTAAACTACAGTGTTCCAAACTGCCATTAAGAGTGCTTTCTTACACTGCTCATCAAAAGATGTAACAGATCCTTGAAGGCAACATCTCACTTTCCCCCCAGACTTCCCTGTCTATAGCTTTCCCTTTACTTTTTTTATGACCTGAACAGCCTATCCCAAAATCTAAGATCCCTGAAGATGTGTGTCCGTGCCTAGACAAGATCAAGCACTCTCAAATGATTCCAGTAGAGAACAGATAGGAAAATGTAACTTACTGGTTTCACTTATCACACAGAATCCATTCTAACAGAACAATCAGCAACACAGAGGTCAACTTTGAAGATGTGTACCAAAAAGCTTCATTTGAAAGACCTCATCTGGCAAGACTTTGGGCTCCGTGTTAGATATGGTTTGCTTTTTATGTGGAGTGATTTGATATTGGAGTGACATCAAAGGCACTTTATAGGGCAAGATGCAGTCAATCAAATCCTCTTTCTCTCCCTTCAAATTTTGGTAAGGACACCTTAGTTCAAAAGACATCTAGAATTTCATGGGAAGGATCTGAAAATACACAACTACTGCGTCATTGTAGTACTTCACTGAGTGATGCCTGTGAGAGGTGTGCCCACACCATACCCTCGTAAAACACAACGGAATCGGCAGGCATGTAGAGAGGTTACCGGGAACAACAGCGCATCCTTTGGCCTATGGTGTCACAGTGGAGGATCGGCCAGCGGGCACCAACCCGACTTTGCACCTCCTCACATAGCGCAGCCCGACGCTCCCCTCGTTCTGTTTTCCGCAGCCCGCTGCGCGGGGCAGCGCGGGTGCCGCAGCGTGCCGGGGCCGCGGGCAGGTGCCGGGCTCAGTAGAGCTCTACGCGGCGGCGGGCGGGGCGCGGTGAGGTCAGTTCCGCCGCCGCGCGGGCGGGGGCCGGGCCGGGCCGGCGGCGGGG
>VZTF01007181.1:1256722-1427573 GCA_013397755.1 Cnemophilus loriae | reverse complement strand
CGGCGGCGGCACTGCGCGGCGGCGGGCGGAGGTTGCGCGGCCCGCGCAGCGCCCTCCCCGCACCGCATCCCCCGCGCGCCGCCTCGGGCCCGCACACGGGCAGCGAGCGACCGAGGGAGGCCTCCCTTCCGCGGAGAGGCGGCAGCACTGATGCGTTGGTGGGCTGGATGCCCAAGAAAAGGAGATTTTTGGTGCTTGCTGTCTCGTGGACGCCAGCAGGCCGCTTTGGACTCGTCTGGACTAAAGCTGTTGTCCAGGTTTGTCGTCTTGATCATCCTCCTGAAGAAAAGGAGCTCTCGGGTTAGTAAATGTACTCATGAGCAAAATAGAACATCCTGTGTTTTGTGTGCAGATGAGGTTCTTTTGAGTATTTGGGCGTAAGATTGGCTTAATTGAATCCCATATTGAATTTTGTTGCAAGACAATCTATCATTGAAAAGTGTTGCGTTAGACACTTAAAGTAATTTAGACTTGTAAACCGATTTTCTTCTAAATAAATGATCCAGAGTTATCGTAGATGTAGCCAAAATGTCTTGCAATGTACATTTAATTTAAAAAGTCTGTTTTATGTTTAAGAAGACTAATGGTGTTTTACAGGATTTTTCTAGCAGTCCATTGTGCATTGTTACTGCAGTAGGTGGTTACAGTCAAGGCTCTTTTCTTGCACATACAAATAGTATGTGGCTAATTTTAGCAGGAATGAAGTCCGTGGAAATCAATTTTAACATCTACATGAGTGCTTTAAGATCTAGGCATGGAGGGATACGTGCTTTTAATGGGACTCTTCCCCGTCTTCCATTTTCTTCAGTGCCATACTTCCTTGCTGTATTTCCTACAGGCCTTAGGACTTAAGAGTAGGGTAATGCTTTATACTAGTCAGTATGCTCTGGATATACAGAAAGACTCTGAAAATCTCTTTAAATTGTGTTAAATGATGAGATGAGCAGCACAGATTTAAAAAGTTGATCATACATGTAATGATAACTCTATAAACATCTCTGAGCACTCTCTAGAATACTGCTTTTGATACAGTAGTTATTTGGTAATGCCTTGTTTAGCTTATTGCAGGAAGACCACCAAGCAGTTGAATGATATGACAGAAATGTGTATCTTTCAGATACAAATAAAGCTTGGCCTTGTTCCTAGAGCCACAGGGAAGCAGACCTCCATTTCAGTAGAATGCTGCATAGTACATACATGTACCTGCCTCCATACAATGCCAAAAAACATCAGCAGATTGGACAATTTTTCACTTATGCATTCAAAAAATAATGATTTCCTTTCAATCGGTGTTTTGCATGACTTTATAAGTAATAAACATTTTAAGTGTAATTGATTTTTTTCTGTAGAATGAAATTACTGTATATTTCTTAATAAAAATGAGATCTAAAAACTTGATGCATGGTCCTTGCTCTTCTTCGTTGTCTGCATTGTCATTCCTCATTCATTTTGCTTTGAAAAACGTCATGTGAATTTCAGCTACAAACCAAAAACTGTTATGACTGTGTGACTAGCTGTTATTGTGAAACAAAATGTCTTCTTAAGAAGAAATACCTGTAGACAAAATTCCTTTGGTGTATTTGAATTGTTTGTTTTTAATACAAAATTAATTATTTTAATTAATACAATATGTAATACTTGAGTGAAGCACTTCAGATCTCTCTCAGTCTTTAGGCCTAAAATTAGTGGCTGGTAATTTGCAGCTGTGTAGTTGGGTCAGTGGTACAGTTAACTCTGCTGAACAGAGGTAGTCGATGTTAAATGGTCAGTATATGGCATATATATATATATATAAGTATATAATTGTAAAATACAGGCAAGGTAATTTTAAGCATGCACAGAGATTTAAATTTTTCACAGTGGCTCAAATTTTATACATTGCATCCTCCTGATGAAGTGATGCACAATGTCTTCCAATTCTGTTTAAACTTCTTTTTCTTGGGGATGACTTATATTGGCTTTTCGGTACCCAAGCACACCCCGATTATTGGCAGCAGTCTGTGATCTTTGTGCGTGAGAGGTGTGTGCTTTGCTGAAGTAAGGGCTCATTTATTTGATCACATAGGCTAAATGCATCCTGCTCATCACACCCTTTTCACTGATAGCAGCATATAGTTTGAACTAAAGGAAACTAAAGCCCTGGAATATATGTATTCTTCTTTGAAATGATGAACAAATTTTCAATGTATTTCAAGTAAATAGAAATTTCCAGTCTGACAGTGGCCACAGCAGTGGTTTGTAACCTACTGCAGTGCAAAAACCCTTGTACTGGTTGAATTTGGCATAGTCAGGCTGGAGAGGATGTTTCATCCTATTTTCCTTTGTTTTAATGGATCTTTGTTTTTAACCTTTATGTACATGGGATATCCACAGTTTGGAATGCCTTTTAACTCCTGCGGAGCTGTTAATGTCTTGTGTCTTGAGCAGCAAAGTTCAAAATATGATAGTGTTGTGTGAGAAGTGGAAATGTTTGTTTCATTGAATGCCTGACCTTTTAATGTCACTGTATTGCAGGTGTTGGGTAGGAGCAAATGAGAAAATTTGGTTTATCTTTCTTGTGATGTCTTTTTTCCATGTGCTTCGAAGCTTTTGCTTCTTCTTTTTTATTTTTTTATTCAAATTAGGGCTTCTAATTTTTTTTAATGTTTCTTAATTCAGGTACTTTATTGTATTTCTGTTTTTTTTTTTTTCTGAATTAATTCCTTTAAAGACAGTGTCTGGAATTGATTTTGACACTCTTAGTGTCTCTTACTTCATTTTTCATCCATCCCATTCCTGTGTTTGCCATTGAGACTCCTTGTAGACTTTGACTTTTTCCTTTAATGCTGTCTTTGGATTGGTCTGTGTGCACTGCATGTGGTTATAACTGGAAAAACCAACCATCTATCTTTTAATTAAATCTTCTGAAGCATGTTTCTGCCAACCTTTCAAATACCAAAACAAATCTTTAGGGGAATTCCTCCCCCTCCCCACCTCCTCCAGTGGTATGGAGTGAATGTATGTAATGTTCACCTCCCTGTGAGATCATCGATGATCTCCGTTTTCTGAAGTAACCAGAAAAATATATACATTTTTTTAATACAGGCAGGAAATTACAATGTATTTTTCGGCTTGTTTTATGCAAAATAAGGATAAATTGGAGCTGTTTGTATCAAAACCTTTGTTATTAACTGGTAGGTGTTCAGCGTACATGGTGAAAAACTAGCTAGGAAGGCAGCAGAGATGTTACTTTGGCATCAACTGGTTATTCAGTTCTTTTTTTACCTTTTTCTGGGTCTGGCTGGGATGGAGTTAAATTTCTTAAAAGCAGCCTGTACATTGCTGTGTTTTGGATCTGTGGCTAGAACAGTGTTGATAACACACTGGTGTTTTGGTTGTTGGTGAGCAATGTTTGCACAATGTCAAGGTTTTCTTTTCCCCTCTCTCTCTACCTCACTCTAGTGAGTAGGCATGGGGTGGGCAGGAGATTGGGAGGGCGTGAAGCTGGGACAGCTGACCAGAATTGGTCTGGGGGATAGACCACATCATACAATGTTATGCTCAGCCATGAAACTGGAAGTAGAGGAAGAAGGGCGGAGGGGGATTGCCTTCCAGGGTGCCTGCTGCTCGGAGACTGGCTGGGCATTGGTTTGCTTGTGGAAGGTGGTGAGTGATTTCCCTTATGTCACCTCCCTGCTTCTTTCCTTCTGTTAAACTGCCTTTGTCCTGACCCATAAACTTTCTTGTGCTTCTTCTCTACTTCACTCCCCTTGCTACTCAGGGAGGGGAGGGTGGGACACCAACAGGCGACTCTGTGGCTGCTTGGCTGCTGCCTAGGATCAACCCACCGCACATATGGAATGCAGGCACACACCAACACTTGAAAGCTTCATTCTAGCAACACGGTATTTGTCACAGGTCTGAATGAAAGTGTGGTTTTGGGCTTAAACCATGGCAAACCCCGTTGTTTCCACTTTCCTACATATAACTGTTTGAATTAGGAAAATTTGGAAAGATTACTAGCCTGTTCTTCAAATTGCCTCTGTTAAATTTTTCTGGCATAGTCTTGGACTGAGAAGCCCAGAACTGTTAAGTTGAAGTGTTCTGAAAATGTTGGACTGTGTTTCTTGTACCTTTTTGCACTTCAAAGGTTGTGGATTCTTTTTCATGTTCTCCCATAAGGTGAAATTTACAGAGTTTAAAAAATATAAGAAAATTCTCTGGGTTTATACTTTTTTTTGTGGTCAAGGATGTTGATGGCATGAATTCTCTATACTTAGCTTTCAGTCAGTTCACATGGAGGGCAGTTTCAGTATTAACGGATAGATGTTAACAGCGGAAAAAGGCAAATACTGATCTAGCTTCGCCCTTTCCTTTCGAATGCTGTATTAGTTCTTTCTTAGGGCTGTATAGAAATGCATAAAGCATCTTTGGTCTGGATCTTGAGCTTATCAAGATCTCTTACCATCTTTCTCCTGAAACAAAGCAGTGGATGTCCTGATCATAGGCCCACCACCACACTTGTGTGTCAGCGGGTTAATCTTAAGTCTGGAAAGTGGTAGTAGCTGGGAAAGGATGTGCCATCTGAACTACCGCAAACGTTTTGCTTTTCTTTCCTCTTTAGAATCAGGGTAATAGAGCACATAATGTCATCCACATTAGAACTGCTTAAAGAAAATTCTCCAGATCATGATACAGCAGCCATGTATACTTTCCTCCTTCCTGCAAGGCTGCCATTGATTTGTTTTTCACATTGTGTGTATTTTCACAGCTGTCTGCATTGCAGTGAGATGAGATTACTACATTCCTAGAACTAGCCACTAAGGAGTTTTAGTGTACAGCCATCCATCTGCTTAAGAGTGAAAAGCTTGTTATGTTGTCCCTAACCAGTGTTGTAACTTATTTTTACTGTTGTTTGTGATTACATCAGTGTGCTTTGCAGAGCCCCATCTTTAGGGCAGTGTTGCTGTAGCAGTTAGGGGTATTGATGGAGTACAAGGAAGATCATGGAATCACTGAGTGGTTTGTGTTGGAAGAGACCTTAAAGGTCATCTAGTTCAACCTCCTGCCATGAGAAAGAATGCCTTCCACTAGACCAGATTGCTCAGGGCTCCATCCAACCTGGCCTTGGACGCTGCCAGGGATGGGGCACCCACAGCTTCTCTGGGCAACCTGTGCCAGTGCCTCACCACCCTCATAGTAATGAATTTCTTCCTAATATCTAATTTAAATGTACCCTTCTTCAGCTTGAAGCCAGTGTCCTGTCACTGCATGTCCTTGTGAAAAGTCACTCTCCAGCCTCCTTGAAAGCCCCTTTTCAGAACTGGAAGGTGCTATAAGATGTCTGTGAAACCACCTCCTTAGGCTGAACAACCTCGACTCTCTCAGCCTGTCCTTGTAGGAGAGATGTTTCAGCCCTGTGATCAGCTTCGAATGGGTCCAGAGGAGAGCCACTAAACATCTTCCTTGTGTTGGAGGCCCCAAAGCTGGATGCAGCAACACTCCAGGTGGGATCTCAAAAGACCAGAGTAAGGGGGTCACCTGCCTCAACCTGCTGGCTATTCTGCTTTTGATACAGCACAGGGTATGGTTGCTTTCTGGGCTGTGAGCACATAAGATGCAGGAAAACCCTCTTGGATCAGATGTTTAGTCCTGTCAAGCCGTTGGGGAGATTGCAGAGTTACTTAGGCTGTGAAAGACCTACAAGATCATCAAGTCCAACCTGTAACCCAGCACTGTCAAGCCAACCACTAAACTGTATCCTTAAGTGCCATGTCTACATGTCTTTAATATCACCAGGGATGGTAATTCCACCGTTTCTGTAGGTAACCTGTTCCAATTCTTGACAACCCTTTCAGTGAAGAAATTTTTCTTAATATTCAGTCTAAATGTGCTCTGGTGAAACTTGAGGCAATTTCCTCTCTTCCTGTCACTTGTTACCTTGGAGAAGAGGCTGACACCTACCTGGCTACACCCCCCTTTCAGGTAGTTGCAGAGAGCAATATCTCCCCTGAGCCTCCTTTTCTCCAGGCTCAATACCCCCGGCTCCCTCAGCCACTCCTCGTAAGATTTACTCTCTAGACCTTTCACTAGCTCTGTTGCCCTTCTCTGGACTTACTTGGCCACCTCAATGTCTTTCCAGTACCATAGTTTAATTTTTTCATTAGCGTATTATTATTGTGATGGGAAGCTGCTTAAGCGAACTCAGCACTGTGCTTTTGGAGCCCAAATCAGGCACTGATCTCTGTAGGTAGACTTGGTGAGGATCTGGATTTCAGAAGCAAAAGGCTTTTGTTGGCTGTACTGAAAAATAATAATAACCTCACGCAATAGAATCTGTTTGTGATTGCAAGTGTGTGCAACAGTATGTGTATAACTAATGATGTTAGAATAAGAAAGGGGTTGTTTGGACTTCATGTATGTCTCGAAAGCCTAATTTGGTTGTTTATTTTCCAAATAATAGTGGTCTCGTAGTCTTGGCAAAAACTTAAAGGCTGAGATCTTCTTCTTGTTAAATAGAGAGACAGAGTGATGGAACCTGTGGGCCGAATGTATTGCATGTGTTAATGTGGTGTTTTACAGTGATATTACTGATCTCCCTCTGCCTTATGTTGCAATGTTTATTTTGCTTGATTGACGTTCTGTTTTATTAGGATGAAGTGAATTATTGATATGCTTGTCCACATACATAGAAGTGATTACACTGTGATATTAATAGAATAGAAAGTAATTAATTTTGCAGCCACAGATTGTTTTGACTTCATTACTTTGAGAAAATGTGAAGCATAAATCACATCTTGTTATGAATTAGTGTTCAAGACTGTTTGTATCTGAAACATTGGCACTGATTAGAAAAGAACTTCCTTCTGTATGTCAGGAATTTCCGTGCTAACTTAAAAATTCTTTTGTTTGAAAACAAAGTAATAGTTCTGTGTTTCTAGTAACCATCGTAGCCACATTCTCTTTACTTGCTATTCACATATGAATGGCACTTGGCAGCATCTCATGATATCTTGTCCTGAGTTGAGGGCTATATATGAACTGAAATCATACTCTGCTGCTCAGTACTGTTATCAAGTATCTTGTTTGGCTTATAAATATGTTTCTTAAGTGTAAAATTTTTCATGATGTGGGAGAAATACCATGAGCTCTTTAGGTTTTGATGCATAGCAGGTAATTATAGGATTTTGGGAACATTTTGAGTGAGAGCAAATGTTAAAGGATTATTTGATTTGGTATTTTTTAGAGTTATGGGTTGTATGTGCAGAATACAATCAGTGGTTTATTAACAGTAGACTTGCACTCTGTAATTCAGCCATAGTCCACTAACAGTTCAATTATTAGTTCATTGTATTTCAGTGATCCGTGAATCTTAACTGACTTAATCTTCTGGTTTTTATTCTTTAGTGCTGCAAGCTGATTGACCAAGAACATGGAATATAATACGGATGCAGTTGCTTGAACATCATTTCTTCCAAAGCTTATATTCTGCAGATTGGTGGTCTGAATGATTGATTGATAAGCAATATATACAAGACTAATACCAAGAAAACATTCTGTCTGTTGCTGCTGTGTTTAATGAAACTGGTACAGAGTTGATTCTTCTGAAATGCAGTTGAAAAAAATGAGGGAAATTTTACCAAGATTGTACCCTGCCCAAATTAATGATAAAAATAGTTCCTTAACTACATCTCCAAAGCAATCTGATGATAAAACAAATCTGTCAAAAGGCGCGGATGACCAAAACTGCTGTTACCAAGGAACTGAGGCTGAGAACAATAAGTTGTCACTGATAAGCTGTATAAAATGCAGAAGTGTTCAGAAAATTTCAATGCAAGATACAGAAAAGCATAAGAAGCTTGAGTGGACTGAAGACAGAAATTTCATCTGCAAGAAGTGCAGTCATGTTAAACCACCAGCTTTTGATTTTGTTCCTGAGGGTGCCAATGCTGCAGACTATGAAAAACGTGAAAGAAAAACCCCAAGTAAAACCCAGAAAAGATTTAAAGTAAAAAATTTTCTGCCAGGTAAATACTACTGTGATAAATGCAGATTTTCAACAAAGGATCCTTTACAATACAAAAAGCATGTAGGGCAACATGAAGAAATTAAGTTTCTTTGTTCCCACTGTAGTTATGTATCCTACACCAAAGGAGAATTCCAGAGACATTTGGTGAAACACACTGGAACCTTTCCGTATCAGTGTGAGTACTGTGAATATGGTGCTGTTAGACATGACTACATAGTTAAACATACGAGGAGAGTACATGAAACACCCAGAAAACGGCTGTCAAATACTCTCATAAACCACAAGCAAAAGAAGCAGAGTCAGAGCACTTTATGTAAAAAGCAGAAGTACAATAAAATTCCTTTCCAAAATGAACTTTCAAATTTGTCTTCAAATATGGTGTGTGAGATTCCAAGTAAAGCAACTAAAACAGTCTGCTTGTCTCAAAATGTAGAATGTAGCATAAACACATCATCAGTCCAGGATAAGACAGTATTGGAGCCATCGGAAATGAGTGTATGTGAGAATCAAAGTGTGGAAGTTGAGGTTTATTCTCCAAAAACAGAGCCTTTACAACCTGGGATGCCTTTAACAGTAATTGCACCATCTGAACTTGTAGTTCCTTCCAACTGTTTAGCTCAGATAGTAGAGCTTAAAATAGTGAATGGAGCACAACAGCTGGTTCTTAAACTAATTCCTATGAAAGAAGCAACTTATAAACCTGTGAACTGTGCTGAAGAGGAACTTGAGAATCAAGGTGTAGAACGATCTGCAGAAATAAAAAAAACATCTTCTGTCTCTCAAAATGAGTTACTAACTATGGAAGTGAATGTAAACAAATTATCCAGTGTTAGTAACCAGCTTAATTTGGATAGTATGTATGACAAGAATTCTGAATGTTTTTGTTCTTCTGATTCTCAACTCTCAGACTGTAGCTCTGTATCTGTACAGAGGGAAGATACATCAAAATTATGCTTTCATTTGGTGAAAGGTATTGATGTCCATTCAGGTGTTATAGAACTTTGTTCTCCATCTCTGGTGGTGAACGGTACTGAAAAAAAAAGTGATCTTAAATCCTCAAGGGAGAAAGTAGATGGAAAAAATAACTTGCATTGTGATCTGTATTGTTATGAAGAAGGTGAGGATATATACCGTCCAAAATACGCTTCCGTTTCTGAAGGTAAAAGTTCCAAGAATATTTCAGTAGAAGCTGCTCAGGAGGGCGAAAAGTTTTCTGCTGTCCATAAAGAAAAGGATACATTGTCTGTGAAGAGGGTTGACAAAGAATGTAGGAGTCTACCAGTCAGCTCTACCGAAGCACATTTAGCTGGAAAGGGTTTTGATAAAAAGTCTATTACATCTTCTGAAGCAGGAAAAAACTTTTATGTTACT
The DNA here is from genome assembly GCA_013397755.1 of Cnemophilus loriae. NCBI lineage: Eukaryota > Metazoa > Chordata > Aves > Passeriformes > Corvidae > Cnemophilus > Cnemophilus loriae. The sequence continues at coordinate 1,418,194 of VZTF01007181.1, read as the reverse complement.
AAAACTCCACCTTTTGAGGATATAACTTTTGGCTTTAGCAAAGTAAAGAGAGCTGAAACCATGAGTCAAAAGAATAGTCGTCTTCTGGAATCACTAGAACTACAGAAGATGGAAAATAAAGGCAATCCTTTTGAAGGACCTGTTATTTCATCTGTATTTTCTCTTAGCTCTGGGGCTGAAAATGTTCCAGAGGATGTCAAATGGGAGGACACAACACGCAGGAAGAAATCAGCAGCATTGCTGTGTAGAAAAATTGCTCAGCTCATGTCTGCTTCAGAACCTAACATGAAATCTGTGCCCTTGAGATGTCAGGCTTCTAGTAAAAAGTTGCTTTTGCCTCAAGAAAGTTCAGCAAGCTGTGAGAGAGCTGTTTGTGCCACTGAAGTGGAACAAGCTGCGACTTTGTCCAAAGTGCACGGTGGAAGAAGTGTGATTAATAGTGAAGAACACAGTGAAGATAATCTCTTTACATTTGCAAGAACTTCTAAAAACAGGGTGACTAAAAATTCCCATGTTGCTACCCCAGTGTTTATCCCCAAAGGGACAATGCTGAGAGTGCTGAATGCTACTAGCAGTCAAAGCTCATATGGAATAGAAAACAGGAGTGAAACATCAGCTCCTGTGCATTGCAATGAAATGTTTCTGCCTCGCCCCGTCCCTGTCAGTGTTTCTGAGACACTTAGCAGTAATTTCCCGTGTTTGCCTAATCAGAGCGAACGAAATGCAGAGTCCCGAACTATATCACTCAGGCAAAGACCAAAGCGAGAGGCAAATGTTAAAAATAGCAGCAAGCAAACTGGTGTACCATTTCAGAAAAGCAGTGATGTGAGCAAGCAAAGCAAACCCTATTCAAAAAGTCAATTAGGTCCCAAAAATAAGGCCAAACAAGCAAGCGTCAGAGAACTTCCTAAGAGGAAAACAAGAGCTCAGTCGGAAACCACTTCAAGTTCCGATACGTCATACCTGTTGACAGCAAGACGTCTTCGACTTGTTCCTCTGAAAACGAATCAGCTGATAAAATGCCCTCGGCGTAATCAGCCAGTTGTGGTACTAAACCATCCTGATGTTGATTCACCAGAAATAATTAATGTCATGAAGACTATCAACAAGTATAAAGGTCAAGTCCTGAAAGTTGTTCTGTCAGAAAGGACAAGTAGTTGTCTTGGTGTCAAACGTTATCGAAAGCGTCTTACTGTTCAGAATGCTGAGACAGGAAACCAAGCAAAAAAGCAGAGTATGCTAAAAATGAAGCTAAAAAAGACCCATAAGAACAACTACCAAGTGGTGGAAACTTCACCAGCTGAAACACTTCAGTGTCTGTTTAAGTGTTGGTTTTGTGGAAGAGTATATATGGACCAAGAAGAATGGATAAGTCATGGACAGAGGCACTTAATAGAGGCAACCAAGGGTTGGGATGTGCTTTCTCTTCAAGCAAAAAAACATTAAGTGAGAGCCTAGGGGAGGTTTCCCCTCTTGCTTTTAATGAGTGCCGCTAACTTGCTTGGAACAGAGGATTGAAATAACTGCTTTATTTTGCCAAAAGTCCTCTCCTGTTAGCAAAGTGAAGAAGAGAGTAGAGGTATAGAGAGCTAGAGAAGCTGATGGTGAGGATTAAGCACTACTTTGCACTCTTGTGTTTGAAATTTATATTGGAGGTCAGCTTCATCTGTTACATAGGAGAAATTTGAAGAAGATTTGCTATGCAAACATCTTTCTAGTTACCTTAGGATACTGTGCTGTATGTGGTTAGTGCTAGGTCTGTATGGATTAAAGTCTTAGATGATGAGATCTTTGTAAATTTAACAGGATTTAGTTTGCTTTATTACAGCATGGTGTTTCAGAGATCGAGCACATCTGTATGGAAATGCACCTTTGGTCCTCCGTGGACAGCAAGTGTATGTCATAGGTTTTAGTGGCAAATTAAGTACTACGCATAAAAAGTAAAATTTAAATGCAGGTGCTCTGTTTCAGTGAAATAAAAACACTTCTGCTGACTTCAGAGGAGATACAAGGGTGTAAATGAAAAATCTATGGAATCAGTTACTCCTGCTAGGTCAGATAGCACTAAAAATTTAATTTTGTTTAGTACTTAGTCTTTGCCTAGACTGTATTGTGTAGATGTGAGGGAGCAGAACACTGTCAGGATTCTGTACCATCAAGCCAGAGATACTGTCAGACTTGGGCTGATAGTGAAAAGCACTTCTCTATATGGCCTCAAGGCTGTTCTGAAATAGTATTAGCCAAACACAGACCCTCTACCACCTTGTGTGGGGTAGAAGCATTTACAGAACTCAGTATTTGGTTAGAACTCTAGTTGGTGAGCTTAATTGCAGGGGAACTTGTTGAAGGCGAAGACTTTTCAAAATGAAAAGCCATGTTGCACAGCTTTTACATTGACAGTGTTGAACCAGATTTTCAGTGCAATCTTTCATCATGCGTAAGAATTTAGGTGTTGTTACAATTTATTTTTTGTAGGCCTCAAATTCATACAAGCATGTGCCTAGTTACAGATTATGTCTAATGTGTACTGACTTCAGTGCAGTGTAAACATTGCTCAGTTGCTTAAACACTTCTCTAAATCAGGGCCAAATTACAGTTTTTTAGTAAAAAGAGGGATGGATGACACTGAAGTTACTGTTTCTGTATGTGAGCTATGGATGTTTGTCTTCATTTTGTCAATTTTAAATCATTTTAGAATCATATAGAATGCAATATATTGAAGCACATACTTACAATTAAAATAATGTGTTACAGTTTTAGAAACATGAAAATCAATACTGACTCTAATGCTGGATGTGTGTTCTATGTTTGAACTGGGGCTTCTCTGGTAAACAGGTAGTCCCTAGCTCTTTTCACTGATGGTGCATTTTTGTAAACAGTTTAGCTGGGAATATTTTTTTATATACTCCAGCAGATTATACATTGTTTTGATAAAATATTTATCATATCTACATTGAAATGTAAATATTTTAAAACTACATCTGACTGAGGTTTATTTTCAAAACCACTTATTGCTTTCCCATAATTTTGCAATACAGTGTTAAAATCCTTCAGATAGCTGGTGCTTTAAGTCAGATCTTTTTCATTGTGTACACATGGAAAATTTTTGTATCATTTGTATCAGACTAAACTATTCCACAGAACAAACTTCGTTTTTCCTGTTTTATCAGTAATAAGGAAATGACAGTTCTCATTTTGTATTCAAATGGAATTATATTTTTTTAGATGGGTACACTAGAGGGTTTTTTTTTTTTTTCACTTCCTATACTTTGATGCCAAACCTAAAAGTGCTATTTGCATTTTCAACGGTGAAAATAGTTTCCATTTTAAAATTACGGCGTATCATATACAATAAATACTGAAATGGTTAAGACGAAAAACCCCATGGTTAGCATTCCTCCTTTGTTTTAATTCCTTCGGTCCGGGTTACTGGTTGAATTAATTTTGTTTCTGTAGAAGCTACCAAATAAATAGTTTTGAATTTGCGTTGTAAGAGTTGTCACTGGCAAAATCAGAACATTGCTCATCAAAGCTGTACTGGGAGGGATGGGGAAAGTGTTGATGCTCAGTTTTATGAACTCTGGGTGGTTTAAGTATACTAGTAATGCTTGTCTTCTTTTAAACTTAAAAGTTTAATGTTTACTTTAGTAAACATCTGCAGAGCTCTGTATGTCACTGCCATAATCTGTTATCGAAATTGGGGTTTTTATGGTTTTTAATTTCGATCTTTTTCTTTTCGTTTCGACATGAAAACCTTTTGTAAGTTAAATTGTACTGTGGTTATGAAATTCGTAAAGCAGATTATGTCGTGCTTTTTTTAATGAACTCTACTAAACTCTATTTTAGCAGCTTTTGTTTTGTTACTTTTATTAGATAAAATTATGTCAGAATAACTTCCTTCAAGTTTAACAGTCTCACCAGTTTAAGAGAAATAATTTACAGTGGATGTTTTCTTCCCTTTTGATGCAGCATTGAGAAATAAAAAGGTTGCAAGAAAATAACAATCAACTGCTAAATTTTTTTAGAGCTAGTTTATGCCACTACATAGTACATCATAAATTGGGTTGGAATGTTGTGGTTTTGGGCTTGAGTGGTTTTGTTCCTCTTGTTCCTATTCTATAAGGATAGAGTAACTATAGAGTAACTGAGGTTCCTTTTTTTTTGTTATATTACAATAACCTAGTCAAACTTCTGAGTGTGGCTAGGAAAATTATTGATGCTGTGCAGAAAAAACCCTTTATGTACGTATGGAATTGTAGTTTGCCTTTATGTACATACAGAATTTAGCTAGGCTTCCAAAACTCAAATTGTATGAATAAATACTTCTGTAATTTTTTTCTGGAAAAATAATCACATTCTCATGTTCTTTGCTCATACGCACTGGAGCATGTCTTCTTGCTGATTTTGAAGTACATCTGTGCTTCCTGCTGATGATTTTTATCTCCACATTTGCACATGGTGTGAATTCAAAGTGACTGCTCGCATAATGGTCCTACTCTGTGTTTGAAGGCTTAGGCATGGAATACCAGTATGTGCTACTTAAGCTAAAGAATAAGTGCTCATTGAGTAATAGAATTTACATAATTACAGCTAGCTTTATAGTCTCCAATGCCTATAAGCATCAGCTGACACTAACTTCTGTGGCAGCTGAGCACAGCTTGTTGTTGAGCAAACACATGCACACCACATGAAATTGTTAGACAGTGAGAACTCTGACATGCAGTGTTTCGTGTGTATTTTTAATAGCAAGAATATTTATTTAATGAGTGTGGTATACTTTATTAGGTTTTGCTACTTAGCGGAATTTCAGCGACATTTAGGTAAGCAAGGGCGAGTTTCATTTTCATCTTAAATTAGAAGGTAGAGTGCAGGATAAGCAAATTGGTCAGTCGTTGTCAAGATACCAGGAGTCAGTCTCAACACCTTCCTGTGAATTAATACGTTGACATAGTCTTTACTTGTATCCTCAAAGTGAAAATGCAGTAATCAAAAAATGCTGTAGATCTATAGAATGCTTCATTAGATTATGGGGAGCTCCTTGCTCAAAAGGTCAATCTGATTCTTGAGACGTTTAAATAACTGTTCTGTTTATAACTGTACAAATGAATCAGTGACAATAAGGCAGAAAACATCAGCATGACTTGAATGGATGTGTGAGGTAGCATTGTTCTCTATGGTTTCCTGACTGATCCTTTCCGTCAATGAGCGTTATGGGAACGGATTTGTAGAAGTCAATGATCTCTTCCACGGAATTAAATTTCTGGTTGGGGAAAGATAGTAATCAGTGACTGAAAATGAAACTGCTAGATGGTTTAATCTATAACATTAAAAGACTTGCAAATGACAGTATTAAAAATAGATAACATTTTGCATGGAATTATGATTAGATGGAAGCAATTTTAAAAGGAAAAGCACCATATTTTGATCTTCCTGTTTCTTTTTTATGTCTCTGTCTTGTGCAGGACAAAGCAACTAGCTCCTTAGGGCAAAAAAAGAGCATGTCTAAGCCCTGATAATGCAGTATCACCTATAAAAGTTTGTGATGCCAGATGTGATGATAGATCTTGAAACAATGAAGCAACTATAAATTGTAACTAACTTCTTCCTGCCACAAGTTACACTTAATTAGCAGTACATGATATCTTACACTGCAAGTTTCAATGTACCTTACTAAACGTACACTTTATTTTTCCATTCAGTTTATTGAGGCAGTTGCTATAGAATCCCTTTGAAGTATGGAACAAGAAGCATCTTGTTCTCTCATGCCCCAAAAAAATGACATCCTCCAAGCAACTCCTAAAGTGATAAAGGTCTGATTCAAGATTGCTGACCTGATCAAATAGCAACAGAAAGCTATCCAAGGTGTTTATTCTCATCTGCCCTAGTGGAAGCATCCCATTCCAATGGTTAGCAGTCCTTCAGTTTAAATAGTTCTCTGTGTGTAACTTCTAAGCTCTCATCACACCACAAAGCTCTCATTATATCCGTGTTTGCCTCTTGAGCTATTCTTTGGACTAGGTAGTGCCTCTCACCCCCACCTGATTCACACCTAGTTTATAACAACAGAATCTGATTAAGGATGTGATTTGGTGAAACTGTTCCTGTATTAAGATGAAAATGATTTGTTCTCAAAGCCAGTATGGTAATTTTTTAAAGTTTTGTTTTGATAATTTTTACTCATATGCATTTGTTTTACTTTCGCTATTCTGTCTTTGCTTATGTTCAAAGTCACTGTTGCTACTGAAAACTGAGGCAAAACTGTGGTCTGTATTTCATGCCTTATGAAAGTAATCCTTACTTTTTTTTATTCTAAATTAACTCTTCCAGCACCAGTTCTTTTCCTGTTTTTGAATGTTTTCTGTTGGTTGGGAAGTTAAAAGTTCTTACTGTAATGGTTCATCTGCTTTGGAAATTTAATTAGCCTTCACTTGGTTAATGTCACATTCATTTTTGTAGCCCTTTGGTAACAGGGAAAAAAAGACTCAGAATTTTATGTCCTCAGCTCTTTTAATGGAACTCCACATTTTGTTAGGTGTGAAGTCACCTAAAGACATAAAGATGAAGAAAATTTAGTATTTGACTTGTTTCCCTTCACTGTGTGAAGAGACTCAGCCAGTCTCTGCTGTCATGGGAATTTCCTATCTGCAGGTCTCCAGACTGTTCTGGGGAGATTGGAATAAGGTCTCAAGGGTTTCTCATGAAAGGTGTAGTTCTGAATTGTGTTGGGAAGGTGGTTTAACTCTGGGCTATGTTGCGCATCCTGAACGAGACCATTCGTCCCTGAGCTGTCACTTAAGCTGTGGACAAGATGCTTGTCTTGTAAACATCTCCCAGTTGAAGGTACTGGCTGCTTGTTACGTCGCTTTTCCGGGCAGTAACTTTTGACATAACACTGTCAGTGGGAGGCATTTGGGGAAGTGCTCCCTAATCTGCTTGGATGGGCCAGGCCAGTTTGGTGGCTGCTGAAGGTAGGTGGAGCTAATCCATCTGGCTCACATGGAAATGAATCGAGTGAAATGGTGTGACTGCTGTGACTGATAGTTTGAAGATGAAAGGTAGCTGCAAATGCAGTGGTGAGGATGGAGAAAGTATCTGTGGCAGGAACAGGGAGATGCTGAGATACACATCGGGCTGTGCTCTAAACTTCTTTGTAAAACAGGCACCAAGTTGAAGAGGAGCCTACTTCTGCCTTTCATTTTTAATTACTGCACTGGGAGTTGAGACTGATTCTACAGACATGCTAAAAACATGTGTTTTGTGTGTGGCAGATCTAGTTTTGAAAATGAGATAAAAATATTTAAATTTCATATCATGATCAGCTTTAAATGTGAGCAAGGTTTGTATTTCATCATCTTCAAAAGAACTACACGCATGAAAAAAAGACAGTGTTATAGGGATCTTTGAATCTTTAATAGTGAAATTGTCTGGAATTTTTAATAGTGAAATTGTTTAGAAAGAGGAAGGCAACAGCCAAGGCAACAGCAGAGTGCTCAGGGTAGCAGGTTTGAATGTAAATTCCTAAATTCCATATACCCCTCGTTTGGGGATCTGATCTTTATAGCTTTACGTAATTTGGCCTTTAGAAAGCTCAAGATAGTACATTAAATATGTATGCAGGTGTGAACATCTGTGGCTAAATAGCTAGCAACAGATGTACCCTCATTAAGAGAATAAGTGATTTTCTTTTTATTTGACCCTTCTATTTATTATATTAGAGTTTGATACTAATGTAGCTGCATGGAACTTCAGTTACTTTTACCATAAAAACTGATGATTAACTGCTTTTTTCCCCCTTTATGAACTTATAGGGCTACATGACAGCTAATGATAGAAGCACTCATGAGAGTTAAATTGAATACACTTTTAAAAAACCTGTTAATTTAAAATCTTACTTGATGATACAATATGTTAACAACTTTTATGCTATATCGTAAAAATCAAAAGTTGCAATAAGATAGGGAAAACTTTGAATAATTATATTTATGTGTAAGGAAAAATGTGTTTTTAATGTATGAAAATAGACTAATTCAAAAGTGAAAACACACTGCAGAAAATCTGTTAAGACCAAACTTCTGAATAAAATCACCAGCTGGGGAGAAATGTAATAGGTCTGCACATGTTCATTGGTGTTTAGGTTTCTCTCTCTTTGGTTGGTGAAGTGGGAATACTCAGCTAATCTAGACAGAGCAGCTAGGTCTGGCTGCACTGCAAAATGTGGTGTAACAAAGGGTGTCACTGCGGAGGGACAATGCAGAGTGCTCTGGAAAGCATTTTAACAGGTACTGGAAAACTACAGGCAGCAATTTGCTGTAATTCACAGCCTTACAAAGTGTTTTCACCTTCTTTTGAAAAAAAACTTAGATGAGCTGCAAAAATTGAGGTGACAATTTTCAAGAAAGAGCCTTTTTGGGGAATCCTTTGAGACTGCCTGAGATGGAAGAAGCTCTTCTGAGCCACGCTGGTGCCACTGATTGTTCATTACTGCACACGTGCTTTGTGCAGTTCTATTTCCTTGTCTACTGCTGAGAATAATACATAGGAGTGGAAGATTGCCATGTTTGTGATTCCTTGGTACAGCACTTAGTTGACCAGCAAAGCAATTCTGAATTTTTTCTGTTGTGCTTGAGCTATGGGAAGATTTGAGTTAAAGAGAAAGAATTCTCAAAGAAGAAGGCATAAGGTAAGGAGTCATAATTACAGATTTGGCCTCGTAGAACCAAGTCTTGGATGCACTGTGTGTCGTTACCTAGATGCTTGGAATCCTTATTTTGGAATTGTTATTTTACAATTTGACTTGTCAGTCCAGACCTACTGTTTAAGATACGTACTCTTTGTGCAGAAGTTGGAACAAACAACAAAGTCATATATTTTGGTATTTCCTGAGATGGCAGGGATTGTGTTCTCCTTCCTTTTAGTTCAGTAAAAATTGTTCATGTACTGTTCAAGTAATTTTCCAGTTACCTTAATTGTTAAAGCTGTTAACATAATGAAAATTTAGTTCTATGTCATTATTCTCTAGTGAGAATACACATATGCTACATTATGCTGTAGCGTGCCATATTTCTATCATCGTTTCTGTTCTGAGCCTATTTGTATTAGAGCCATTACAGGAAGACTAAACAATGTAAGAACCGTGGAAAACTAAACTTGCTTTCCCCTAAGTCATACTAAAACTCCAGGAAATCATCTGAGAGTTTCAGTTCAGAAATGCAGCCAGTGCTTTACAGAAGACTAATGGTCGCTACAGAAGCACCAGGATGATGGTACTTGCAGTACAGTTCTTGATTTGTGCTACCGTTCAGCTTCCAAAACTGTTTCACTGTGCTTGAATAATGAAGGATTTTTTTTCCCCCTTTATCATTAAACCAATGTCCCTGAAGAACAACTTGCCAGTAAACCTTATATAAATTTTGGACCCATCAAACGCCTTAAATCAGCTTGGGTCATTTGTGATTTGAGGCTTTTTAAAGTCTATCTGTACAAAAGGTAAGTTCTGAAAAGTATTGATGTGCATGAAAAGCATATAATTGAAGATTCAGCTACAGAGTCTTTGCCGCTTCACCTGAGTTGGGTTTGTGGCAGTGATTTACATAGCTAATAACCCATAGGAGGTTGTTGCTTTGCTTTTTTGCTCTGCAGCTGAGCATTCTTTAAGTTTTAGGTTGTGTTTTTTTGTTTGTTTGTTTGTTTGTTTTGCATGTATCACATTTTTATAGAGTTGACTTTTGGTTTTAATGTTTTATATTTTCTTGTGTGAAAGACTTGCAGATACAGTGTTTATTATTTAACCATAGATGTAGAATAAGAATTAGACTCTTACTGTGGCTATAATTTAATTTAATTATGTAAAGAAACATTGCTCTTCCAGAAGGATTTTCTAATTGAAATTTACTATATCTGAAAGACTGATTGCTGGGGACCCACATGATTTAATTGCTTCTGAATATCCATGACAACTGTTGTCCTATTGCTTCGTAGCACCAGGTCCTGCTGTCAGATATGTGGAGTTGTATATATTTGAAAATGCCTGCTTAAATTATCACAAGTTTAAAAATATGCTAAAATAATATGTATACCAGAAAAGGTAGAACTTCTCTTTTACTTTGCAGATGTTACTTACAGTAGGTAGAAGTATTGTAAGTACTTAGGAAATTTGTACATTGATTTAAATCTGAATTTGAGCATGGTATGCAAAATTTGGTTTTAAATTATTATGTTGAAGCTGCTTGAAACTTGAGACATACTTAAAATGAGGGTATTGTGAAAGAAACTTTAATGAAACAGCAAGTTTGTTATGTGGGAGAGTTTGTAACTAATATTTACTATTAAGAACTTGTGAAGTCAAGCATAAAAGTTATAGACTGTAACAGCAGATGGGATTTTACTTACATTCTCTCCTCTGAGCCCTGTTCCCAGTGCGTATTGTTGGCTTTCTTCCAGAAAACGTACTTTAACGTTGTATACTCTTCTTCCATAATAAACAACCAAAACGTATGGTTCAGCCTTTGATTTCTTTGAACAATCTCTAACCAAGAATGTCTCATCCTATATGATACAGATTTAAATTACGGATTGTATGGTTAGTTCGCAACAAAACTTGTAAGCCATTGTGGACAGCTTACGGAAATTCTCCCCCAAGAGTTTACATCCCCGGTTTTGAGATAAATGGTACTTACAATGTTTTTCTGTAACAGTATCTTCTCTGCTTGATGGCGATCATATTCTCCAACGTACCATTCACATTTGTTTAAATCCTTAATTTTAAGATAGCATAATCAGTGTCTAGACATTAACAACTGGCAGAAGCAAAACCAGGTTGTATCTAATCTGCATTTAAAGCGCATTCACATAATGGTAATGCATCTATATTGAGAAGTCCTGTTATGAAGTGTTAATCAAATTAGACATTTAAATTCTTATCCACAGTTTCAAGAGCTCAGATTGGACTTTCTCAAGGGGCTGAATACCTATAGCTTTTAGAGGAGGTCAAGGGTGGTGCATATAGTGTTAATCTTGTTCCCTAAAAACTTGTCTTTTTATGTAGCAAAGCTGGTCTTTACCTTTTGAGTGGGTTGGGTAAGAGATTGCATTTCCTGTTCTACAAGCAAATATTTTGATTTATTTTTCCATGCTGCATATGATGTAGGAGGTGGTGGCTTCTTCACTGTCAAATTATCTTCACTTAATGTGGAACCTGTAAAAGTAAATTCAGAAGGAAAAAAGTTGCATTCTTTAAAGTTATAATTTAATTTTGCACGGTGTTTGACTTAGTAATTTTGAGACTAGTATTTTAGTGCAGAGTGTTGTGATATTAACCTTTAAAATTCAGACCTGTCAGTTATGAGTGGTCTTGTGCTAATGCAGCATCAGTGATTTCAGATTAATGCCCCCAGAGATTTAACACATTAGTTTCCTGATGGTTTTTAATTGACTTCAATCTGACAGGCTGTTGTGCACATAGCAAAATAATAAACTGTTAATAAAACAGCAAATGCTAAATAAAATGCTGAATATGGGACAAGGATAATGGTTCATCCTGTTCTATTTTCACCTTTTGAGCTGCTTTTATTTGTGTTGGATCCCAGCTGCTGTTATGTTGCATCATATTAAAGCCCCTCATTATTCTGTTGCCAGCTAGCATTATTTCTACCAAGCTGTTGAAACCTCAAAGGATTCAGAAGTTCTGCCATGCTGATGAATTTCAGTCTGCTCTGCGACTTGTTTCAATTAACAAATTCAGGACCAAGGGGTGAGGTTGCTCTCGCGTTAAGGAGAAGGTGTTGGTTTCTCGCGGTGTGTGCCTGCTCCATACGGTGCTGCTGACGCAGGGGCCTGGAACAGCTGAAATGCTTCTCCGATCGCAGCAATGTGATTCGCTGTCGGTAGGTTTAGGGCTGCCCTTCACTAGCTAGACCCAGCTACTCAGGTCATTGTAGAGCTAAGGAAGTGCAGGGATTGGGTCAGGAACACAAGAAGTCATTATGGGAGGTTCGGGCTGACTGATGAGGATGCAGCAGAAACTGCCTGAGAAAACCAAGGGCTTCCTTTCAATGTAAAGATCAAATGTAATTTTCAGATATGTGACATGGGGACAAATTGTTAATTGAAGATTAAAAACATCATATCCTGCTGTATAACAGAAAACAGTTTTGTGTATTTCGTGCAATGCTGGTGAGAGAAATGACCCAGTGTCCATTTTAAAAGTAAATGAGAAAAATGTTATCAATGGCTTCCATCTTTTCCTTCTGGTTCCTGTCACCAGAGACGGTGCTGTTTGTCAGGGTGATATTTCATTGTGCTTTATCTGTTCATGCTTTATCAGTTTATTATTGTTAGACAATATTAAATTTTACTTGGAAGACTTTATTTTACAGAGGGGAAATGGTTTTCACTGCATTTCACTGTTCCATTCGTATATGTACCGTGTTCTGAGATATAACTGCATTACTTTTGTCTTTAAAACAAGGTCCACTGATAGCAGTAGACAAACAGCCATGATCTTCAGCTGGCAATCAGTCTGTTCAGTAATGAAATCACTGTTCAAAGGGCCTGGCACCAGATATCGACCTTCTGTTTCTGCAATCACTTTGACTTGTCAAAATGTGAAATATTGTTACCGTTCAGCTTATTGGATCATGATTTTAGCATTTTTGTTCACGTTGCATTTTTAGTGGCTATCCCCAGAAATTTTTTTTTAAAGATACCCCACTTGTAGGACCATAGTTGCTTTCTGACCTATGCTGTGTATGTTTTGCAGATTTTTTTTTTCTAGTCTGTCTTAAGGTGTGGTACAAGAAGGGTAAAATTCTCTTGCAATGCTAAGTACTAAGTCTGGCTGAGATGGAGCTAACAACAGCTTGTCAAGAAAATAAATTTAAGAAAATTAATATTTGTTCTTAAAATATTTTTTAAGGCAAATATAGACTTTAAAGGCAGTTGTAGGGTAGCAGGGGAAAGGCTACTTGTTTGTTCTCTCTCTGTTGCTTCGGGAGGGCAAGGAATTGACAGAGGAAAAAGGATACTCTGCTGTCCCAGAGAGCCTGAACGAGCAGAGCCCTGGTAGGGATGGTAGGACGTGTCTGAAGTGGCAGCAGCAAACAGAGACCTAGATGAGTTTTATGGATTATGTAAAGAATGATTTTTAGTAGGTATCCAGAGGAGAGCGTGTGGAATTGCACCTCAGCACAAGAAGGAAGCAGCTCAATGGAGGGAGCCCACCAGAATCTGGGAGCTGGGGCCTGTGAAACAAAGCTGGAGGAGGTGGGCTTGGTTAGCCTGGGAGTGACCAAAGTTAATTTGAATCCTACTTGATCTGAACAAATAATGCAGTCCATATGTTCTTCCTGGTAGTATTTGCTTTTACCGTTAAGTTCGTATTATGCACTCATAGGTTCTTGGCACAGTTTAGAGGTTTGTTTTTTTGATAAAAAAGGCCTTGGCAGAGGCAGTTACAGGAGAGTAAAAGTATGCTATGTAGTCAAGGACAGTAGGAAGTGCGTTGAAAATCCTCAGTGCAGACATACAAGTGTAGCAACCTGAATCTATTTCTTACTCTTATTTTTCCATGTTTAGTTTGGCTTTCAAAGCAGTCTCTGGTTCTTACCTGATCTGCAAATGTTTTTAGAGCTCCGTGTACACTGAGGGCTAGGAAAAAGCAATGAATAAAAGTAATGTCAGAAAAATATTTCTTTTAGTGGCAGTGTAAAAGTCAAATTAGAGAGCAATGCATAGCTGTGCTTCCTCAGAATACTGTTCTTACTGATGGCAGTTTTGGACCTTCCCAGGTTTTGGGTGGTAATTTTGTGTTTAGTGTCCTTTGACAGATTTCTGTTCCCCTATTTTCACGAGCCACTTTTTCAAGTTGTATACATTTTTTTTTTTTTACTCTGCATAAGAGTTCCACGTTTTAACTGCACGTGTAGTGAAGCACAGTTTGCTTTTGTTCCCTGCAAATTTCAGCCAATGTTCCCAGTGCCTCTGTAGGAAGACCCAGGGAGCAATTCTTCCCTGCCTGTTCTGATTTTCTAGACTGCTCCTGAGTGCCCAGTTAGTATTTTATTGTGTTACACTGGGAAGAATATCGACCAAGTAGCTTCATGTAACAGAGCCACAGGAAGATACAGAATACTAGGGGTCACAAATATGGTCCTATTTTCTCCATACAATAATTTTATCTCCAAGAAATGCCATTATTGTAAACAACGCAACATGAGAGATTCTGTATTTGTCTAGGAAAGATGCTAAATCATTTATATACTTCCTATGCTGTCTCCTGTATTTTTGGGTTTTGTTGCATATTTCAGGAGAAAATAGATTAAAGACATTTAGAAAAGAAAGATTTGGGTAGATTGGAAAAGCAAAATAGGACTAATTATGGAAAATTTCAATGGAAGAATAATCAGCCTTTGAAAAGCCAGGTGTGTATTCTTTGTAAATAAAAGTAGAAAATGAGAGGGAGAGGAAATGCTGTGGCTGGACATAGCAGAGCTTCTTTATACAGTATATTTAACACCCTATCACAGAAATAGCAGCAGAAATGTAATACAGCTGCATGCAATTAAAGATAAAAATTGGCTGTGCAATTACAATAGCATGAAAGCAATTCCCTAAGATGGTGCTTGTCATACATCAGGGCAAAACATTATATATCACTGCATGGCATCAGGAAGTGGTATCATCTTGCTGTTACTGAATAGTGAAGTATAATTTTCTAGAGCAGAATGTTTAGTCCTTGAGGCATCCAGTACAAACTCATGAAATTCTTCTATTCCTACCTGGCGTCAGGAGGATGCTGTTGTGCTTGAAAATATACTTCAGGTTTCTTCGCCGAACTTGAAACTATTAGTAAAAAGGATAAGAACTTATTATTTCCTCTTTTGTGTAACTGACAGCATCTAGCAACTTCTGTGAAATAAATTAAGTACATTCATACATGAGGGTGAGGCAGGTCAATAGAAAACCTTAAAGGGCTGTAATCAGTCTGGCTTGAATGAGTCAGCTAATGATTTCAGTGGGAAACATTTAAACTAG
This sequence comes from Cnemophilus loriae, assembly GCA_013397755.1. Classification (NCBI taxonomy): domain Eukaryota; kingdom Metazoa; phylum Chordata; class Aves; order Passeriformes; family Corvidae; genus Cnemophilus; species Cnemophilus loriae. The sequence goes on along the minus strand of VZTF01007181.1, from coordinate 1,403,164 downwards.
TACTGAATGTTGTGTGGGGGATGTTACAGGGTTTGCTGATGCCAAATATGGCTTAACATAATAGTAAATAATGTAGAATGCTGAACTAGAAGTATGTGGGGAGTTCATAAATCCTTTTCATAGGACAGGATAGGCATTGAATTTATTAATGCAGTCGTTACTATTTCTTGCTGAAAATCAGGAAATGGTGCCTTAATCCACAAAAGGAAATGCCAGAGGAAATGATGAACTCATTAACACAAAGTGTAAACAGCATAAAAGCCATGTAACCTGTATCTATCTTCAAAGTATTTTAGAGTAACTGTTTCTCATGGACCTTCATGCAGGTGGACACAGCGAGTGGTTTAAGCCATTTTTTCAAAGCTGTATGTACATCTAAAGAATTGCAATGTTTTTAAAAAATGGGAGGTTTAAAATATTTTTTATTTTTTTAGCTTTAATAGCCTAAAGCTTTTAAAAAACTTTATTTCAAAATTCTCACCCTCAGTTAATGGTAGAGCAGCAAGATTGAGAAAAGGGTGATGTCCTCTGTGCAGATCTCTTTTGAATATCCTTCTCTTGGTTTGTTTAGGCACTAACACTCTTATTTTCCCCAAAACCTTAGGACATTTGCTTAGGACAAATGTGATACCCTGGCTCCCCAAATAGCTGTAGCTAAGGCCAAGCTAAGTTTCCTTTTTTCTGCTGCTCCTCAGCAACTGTTGAGGTTTCTCTAACTCTCTTCATTCTCAGCAGATGTATACCTGGGGGATGTGTCTTGTTTCAGTTAGAATTTTAATGATAGAATTTTTTAGTTTCGTAATATAAAGGAAAGACAACAAATTATTATCATATTATTGAATACTGACCTTGCTCGCTTCCAGGTGCCTATATAAAATGATAACATAGTAAATATTTTTCTTTGGATTCGTAACTTGAATTTACCCCAACAAACCCAATTATCCGCCAGTTTAACAATAATTTATAGACATTCAGTCATTAATACCTGATCACTTTGTCAAAAACTTGGGCTGAATACTGATCTCAGTCTACTAGCAACAATGAGAATTGAACTTTTTAGGAGTGTAAGTGAACATGTGGTTTACTGCAAAGATCACAATTTCATGATGACTATTGTGTATCAATTTAACTTACAATATGGTTTTCCTTCTTTGATCTTGTATTAAATCAAGAAATTTATTATGGTTGACTGGAGAGACACTATCCAAAGATTAAAATCAGTCACTTCTTTTCAGGCTCCTTAACTTACAGTACACTGTAACTCCTTAACTACAGTATTATTTTTACTGTCATAGCAGATACTTCATTCAAAATCACTGTGTGGAGAGTCTGAATCCAGCATATTACGTTAAAAATAAGAATGATAGGTTTCTAAAGACCAGAGTTTGACTCCTAAACTTTCACTGTATTTATGATTCACCGATCAAAATGATGTGAATAGCAATTATTTTGTTTGATAATTTGATGCATCTAAGACTATAATACATAAATATTAAAGAGAAGAATAGTTTATTCTTTGTAGATGTTGCACTTTGAGCCTTCTTTACAAGTTACTTTCCCACCAATATTTACCTATTACTTAATAATTTCAAGTCCCATTCAGGCTAGACAAGACCTAGGCAGGTCCTAGCCCAAGCTCCTGCTTAAAGCACGGAGAACTGTGAGATGAGACCTGGGGTCTCAGAGCTTTGACCAGCTGGGTCTTGCAAACCTCCCGGAATGCAGATTTCACAGCCTTTCTGGGAAACCTCTTTCAATATCTTCATAATTAGTTTTTCTTCCCTGTTTCTGATTGGAACCTTCATTATTTCAAGATTGTTCCCTCTTGTACTTCCACTGTGCACTGTGTAAAGCGCCATGCTCTGCCTTTTTGACAGACATCTCTCAGACAGCGACTGGCAGCTGTTGGGTTCCCCCAGGGCTGTCCCCTCTCTAGGCAAAGGGAGCCCAGCCCCACCAGACTCATTTCACAGGGCAAGTACTGCATGCCCGGGCTGTTCTGGTGACCCTGTGCTGATCCTCTCCTCCCTGTCAGCTTCAGGCTTGAGCAGTACTCCAGGTGTTGTTTAATGAGTTATGAGTAAAAGGGAATAGTCCCTTCCCTTGATCTCTTGGCAGTGCTTCTGTTGACACAGCTTGATATGCTGTTGCCTTTATGGCCAGCAGGGATACACCAGTGGCTCATGCTCAGCCTTTGGTCCCCAGGTCCTTCTGAGATGAGCAGAGGGTTTAGTTCGTTCTTGGGTAGGATTTTGCCTTTGTCCTTTCCAATTTCAAGAGGCTCCTCAGTACCCTTTCCTGCAGCCAGTCTGGGTTGTGGTGAAGGGCAGTCCTTCTCTCAAACCTATTGACCTGCTCTTCAGTGTCTGAAACCCTGGCAAGGGCACACTCTGTCTTCTCCTCCAGGTCACACTGAAACTGTTTAGGTCTTCATATCTATATGAATGGGGAGTTATCAAAATTAAATTTTATCTTTTCCATGTTATGAGACACACAATATTTCTCCTTAAGATGTAGCCAAACTAAGATCCTGTTAAGAGCTGAAGCGTTTGTGCAGCTGTACAGTGTCCAGGCAGAAATATTAATTACAGCTGTAAGATATTTATTTTTCTTGGGAGTGTTTTCATATTTGGTTTGTAATGAATCAGTATCCAGGACAAGACAAAGCTTTTTTTGTTCAAATATTATCTTTCTTGTCAATATATAATTTTTTTCAGCATTAAGTGTTAATTACAATATTGCTGTCAAACCATGTTTTGGTAATCATCTTTCAAACTAAAGGAGCTTCTAACTGAGAGGAGTGAGGTTTGGGACAGCCTCCCAGTCAGAACTGTGGAGAAGGAAAACTCGATGGATTTAAAGTTAGATCTAGATAAGTCTATAGATTTGTGCTACAACCTGCTGTGGAAGGAAATAGTTGAGATTAACTGTTATAGATTCCTTTCTTTTGTTCCTTTAATGAGAAAAAAAAATTAAAACCAATTCAGTAGGTACACATTAATGCGGGAACTAAAACATTCAGTAGAAGCACAAAATGCTATAAATTATTACCTCTTTCCAAATTTTACAAGCATCCTTTAACACTCTGCATCATTGTAAGGACTGTATCTCTTAATAAGTTTTATAGAAAACCACTTGTCATAACCAAATTCCCTTATTGCTAAAACCATTTCCCCTCTTTACTTCATTGGCCTGAGTAGAAAGTGAGTGGGGAAGGAGAGGCAAAAGGGAGCTGGGGGATAGCAGGCAGTGTTAAAGCTGGATTTAAAATTTGTCCATTTGTTTCGTATTGAAATGGGTCATCTTATATTTGAAGTGTTTATATTACATTTGTGCTATTACACTCCTCTCTTGACCTTATAATTTCAGTTTTCTGCTTGTAAAAATGCATGGGGAATCTCTGTCTGAAGGAGAGTGTCTCCTGCTGCTCCCTCTTCACGGGCATCCACATCGGGCAGTTATGAGAGATAGTTGGACAGGTAGCTTTGTGCTGTACCTATGTTTCTATTTCTGCAAATTCAGAAACTTACCCCATTCAGGAAGTAGCACTATTGAAATTGCAACACACATTAAGGATGGACACTTTGATGACCCCAAGCTAATATGACTCTTACAGTTTTTTTTAACCTAAATAGGCTAAAATACTATTACAAGAGAGGCTGTGTAGCTGTGGAATGTGTTTGGCTTTTATGGTCCTAATGTATACAGAGATGAATACTTACTTTATTTGATTCCTTAACAGATGCATGTCTGGAAAAGAAAGAATAATATGCAAAACATTTAATTATGATAAAGTAAAAATCACTTTGATTACTTAAGTACTTTGATTACATCATCACTGCAAACTAACAGCCCTTGACAAGGGAAGGATTTTGTTACTGCTAGAGAAGTTCAGAGGCTGGTTATTTTTTTACATGAATTCTTTTCAGGAGAAGTATCTTGGACTTCCTGAGAAAAAGAATAGCATCCACTGAATTCATTATGGTAGAAGACAACTTTGTTAACAATTTATACTGGGAGGAAGGGAAAAAGAGGAGTGTCAACTTCAGCACTTTTCATCTCATGCCAAAATGTCTTATTACACACTTTAGAGTTAGCTATAAATGGAAGCAAGTTCCTTGAAGACTGAAGAATTTCAAAACCGAAACACTCACAGAGGTGAAATGGAAAGTGTAGAGGAAAGGAGGTGCAAACCAGGGAAGGATGAGTGGAGAATGTTCCTCATGTTCCTGGTTAAGTAGGTGTTAGGGTATTTTTCTGCCTTCTCCTGCTATGCCTGATCAACAGGAGTATCATCCTTTCCTGGGAAGGAAATATTCTCCCTCCAAAAAAAAAATGGACAAGGTATTGAGTCTGACATCTTTTGTTAGATGTTTTGGTTATAATGAAAGCCTATGCTTTTTAGCAGCATGTATCTCCTAATAAAAGAGACAGAGGACCAGATTTTACAAGTTATTTAGCAACATAAGGTGTGAATAAGCGTCTAGTAGTTTTTGGAAGGCTCTGATATTTAGTCCCTGTTTAGCCTATCTCCTGGACTGAAAAAATATGACAGTGAGATATTTTGCTAAATCAGTCAGAAGGCAAAAGGAAGATCTGGTATAGGAAACCCTGGGAGCTATTTTTCGACAGTGACAAGGGCTGTCTTCCTCCTGTCTGTGTTGAAAACATCAATCAGCATGGAGGCCTGAGGCAAGAAATTTGGAAATTATCTGTATTATTCAAGAAGGCTAGGAGAAAGGAGAGGAGCTGTTTTGGTTTGGATAGTTGTTTTTGTGTTAGCTTCTGCAATTTGTTAGCTTGGTCTCCAGGGTCATTACTCAATGTGTGAAAGCCCATATTCAGGACATTTGGGTGCATGGTAAAGTTCAGCGACGTTAAAGGTGTGCTTGCAGGGCTGGCCTCCACCTCCAAGGGACATGGCCCTTGAATGGCCTGCTTACCACAGACATGTAAAAGTTTAAATCATACCAGAGCTTCTAAGATACATTCCAGGACCCTGCACTTGCCTGTTTTTTTATGAAGTTATTTATAGAGTGTATAAATAATGATGTGTTAAATTTTATAAGTCTTCCAAATCTTGTTGGAAAACAGGACTTGCACTCCTAAATCACATCTGTGGTTGGACAGCTTTGCTTACAGTCTAGCAAAGGACTGTAAGCTGCAGGGCCATATTCCTTCCCTCTGCAGCTCATATGTATGTTTTGTCCTTACAAAGATGTAACTGAACTGAAGATGGGTGAGAAATATTTTGAGTGAAGTGCTTGTGTCGGAAATTTGTCAAGTGCCTTCCCCAGATATTGTGTGGTCTTATTCTGTGCCACTTCTGTCATACTTACGTAAAAACCCATAGACATGACATGTATTTATATTACAGAATCTGGCTTTATAATAGGACCTTTCAAATCCAGGTGCTCTGCATATTGATATCTGCTGGCAACACGGATTATAACATTTCTCACAAAGCTTTCAATCTCTGTGCTGCCCTACCAAGGGAGGGGATCAGTTGTGGGATTTGGAGCTTTGCAGATCTATGTCAGGTCTTGCATCTGAATATGAAGCTACTTCATATTAATAAAATGTCTTAGCAACCAACAGCTTTTGGAACCTAATCCATGAAAAAATATAAGCACCATTCAGGAAAAAACCCCACCCTAACAACCCATAATTAGAGCTCACTCATTAAGTATATATGTAACTTTAAGCAAAAGATTATTTCCTTGGTTTTAAAGCTGATTTTTCCCCCCAAGGGATTTGAAGTGACCTCTGTAAAATGAAGCTAAATTCCATCCTGATGAGCTGACATTGAAATCACTTAAGGAAGGATGGACAAGACTGACACAGCTTCTGGCTGCTGTAGGTTTTTGTCAAGAGTCATTTGAGCATCATATCTTATGGCCCCTGGATTTGTGTCATTCCTCTTCCCGGCATGTGTCCAACACTGTCCCTCGTTATGAATGTGCATTTTGGTCACACAGCAAGAGCACAGGCACATCTGGTTACGTGGCAGTGAGCAGCGTGTGTTCGTGCTCATCTGACCAGGTATGTATTGTGTGGAAAAAGCAACCAGACTCATAACCTGGCATAAGCATGTGCTGAGTCATACAGCTGGACACAAGTGGTTCGTGTGGCTCATCCTCACTGCCATGTCAGGATGCTGAATGACCATGGGCGTTGTGTGGCTGAGGAGTGCAAGATGGAAAGGACAAGAAGTGATTTGTAGCCTGGATTCATTGGTCTCATGGGCTGAAGCCAGACTTCTGGCTACAGATGAGCCATTTCTTTTGGTGAATGTAATGTCCTTGGGATGGGGAGTGTATTTCTGTATCTCTGGTGCAGTCAGCGTATTTCTCCACCACTTGATTCACTAACTGTGCTAAGTAAATGGCATTTATCTACTTAAAAGTGGTTGCAAGACCTCTAAATGTTATTAAGAAAAAAAATAGGACAAACCTTAGACAAAGTGTTTATGAAAGTTCTGTCTGCTCTTCTACTGCTTTACTTCTTTAACATTATTTTGTCAGTTCTTTTTTTTTTTAAAATACCAGTGTCACCTTACACTAAATACCACTTCTCTCAATTATTCACAGCTGTCTAAAGAATAACTTTCTTAAATAAAAGCAGAGGTGTGATGGAAGTAAAATGTTGTGGTTTGAGCAGGGAGTGTTTTGATTCTCGGGGAATGAAGATGAGGAATGCACTGTACCTTGTGACTTTTGCTGATATTGGAAAGGTGAGATCTTGGCTGACCGTGTTCCTCTTGTGAAAGACCTGGCTGCTTATTCTTGGCTCTGGAGGAAGGGGCTGATACTGCTTTGGCAGCATCCTCAGAGGCCTAGAGAAGTCAAAGGAGAACTTAAAGACCTATTAGGGAATAAAGGAGGTGTAGGGACTGTGTTTTAAGTGCAAGTTCTAGAAGTAAGAAACTGGAATTTTCTGAGAGTATTTCAGTGTATTTGTGCTGAGCCAAGCTCAGGTCCAGGAGCTCTTCAAGGCCCTTCAATAGCAATAGTAATACTGGATAATATTCTACATTTGCAAGACATTACTGCACTGTGTTTTATGCCACCCAATACTGCTTTTGTGTGCGTCACCAGTGTGTGCCAAGTACATCTCTGCAGTGTGGATGTTTCTGGGTGGGTATGGCTGTGTATATGGTCCAGCCAGGGAACACACTGCAGTTTCAGACACAGATGAAAAAATGTTCTTCATGCCATAAAACTCACAGGTAACACAGGCCTGGTGTTTTCTGATGGATGTGGGCATGCCCTGTCCGTGCTCTGAGACCAGGCAGTCACAGCCCAGCTCCAGCTGGAAGCTGTAGCATGGAGAGCTTGGCTGGACAAAACTGGAGGTGCCTTCATGGTGCCTGGCAGAACTGCCTTCTGTGGTGGGCTCCTGGGGAGAGAGCCTTGTGTGTTTGCAGAGCACATACCCAAATTGAGTCAGGTGAGAGAATTAAGAACCATTCTGGCCACCATAATACAAACAGAAACAAATAATGTAATTTTGTAGAGTAATGCATTGAGAATGTTCTTATTCCTGCACTATTACAGTTTTGAATTTGTGAAATTTTACTGCCCTTCTATGCTGTTTCATATTTTTTAGAGTCAAATCTAAATATGTAGTGCTAATCGTCTTTTAAAATTCTTTATAGCTTTAAGGGCAGTCAGTGTAGGAATGGAGGAATAAGCTTGTCATTCCTAGATGACCTTTGGGAAGGATGCTTTTTTTAATTATAGCAGGTATTATTTTAGGTTGACAAAATCAAGAAGTGATTAATTTTTGATTTGTGGCCATATCATAGAAAACTGTATTTGTGGAATAGAGCTTGGCCTATCTTCTGTGGGAGTAAGTGGAAATATTCCAGTTGATTTCTATGCATGATTTAGATGTGTAGCAAAAAGCACTGGCAAATTGTTTTAAGTGAGAATGAAGTCAATATTATCACAGTGAACAGAGCCTAAGGCACCAATAAAATGGATGGATTTTTTTTCCCCCAGTAATTTCTATTTGGGTTGAACCAGATTCAATATTTCTAGGCTTTTGACTTGTCCATAGGCACACACAGCCAAGTTGGTTTTGGAGATGCAGGCCTGAGCTCCTGTGAACACTTAGAACTCACATTTTGTTCTCCCTAATTCCATATAAGAACCTGTAAGTCCAAAGAGAGCCAGCAGTGAAAGGATGCTGGCTCACTTCCAGTCACCTCATTACCATGAGCAGTACAGATGGATGTGAGTGTTCATTAGCACTGAGTTCCTCGGGGACCACAGGTAAGTGATCTCTGATGTGATCTTACCGTAGGGGAGGTGTAGGCTCCTGGAAAAGAGAGGAAACAAAAATCTCTGTAAGCTTTTTTTTTTTTCCCCTTGGTTTACTAGAGAGAAATGTGAAGAATTTAGATTTAGTAGATATGCCTGTGTCAAGAGGCAAAGGGTTTATGTTCTCTACAGCAGAAAACATCATGCTATAACATGCCATTTTAAAATCACTGAGGAATAAAAGACATCCTCGTGAACTGTGAATGCAAGTGAGTGAGATAATGTAGGACTGCAGATAGGAGTTCTCTTGTCCTTTAGCTAGTGCTAGCAAAATGGCAGCCTGCTTTTAAACATCTATTAAATGGCAAAATAACCTGTAAAAATTTTAATTGATGAGAGATTCGGCTTACCTGGTATCCATGTATTTTCATTCTTCCTCCTAAAAATAATTATTAATAATTCTTAGTATAGTGCTACCCATATAATTCACAAATGAAGTAACAGCTTTGTTCTGGTATTGTTGTTATTATTATCGGCAGTCCAACCCCATTCCTTGCCCTCCCCTGGCTCTACCTCCAGAACTCTGCTCTGGATTTCCGAATGAAGCATTTGAGGGTGATATTTATTGATGTATTGTAAATTCAAATGCTTTTCAGAGATTTTGTGTACATATATTCATGCTTATCGAGTTAGGAATGCATTTTTGTCTGTTTTTATTTTTGTATAGAAATTTATAAAAATACTGAAAACCAATGAAATCAGATCTATTTTTTTTCAAATATGCCAAACTATGTCTGATTATTTAAATTAACATCTTACTAAGAAAAAAACCTTACTTTATTTTCACTATATTGAAATTATTTTCTTAAGTTCTACATGCTGAAATCCTAACTAATGCAAAGGACATGCAACATATCTCAAGCTCTCCTTCAAGTAAACCATAACAGATTGCTCTGAATAAAATAATGAAACCTTAAACATTTAACATTTCTAGAAAATACTGCTGACAAAAAGTCTTCTGTGCTATTCATGCCATCTTGTGGCAAGGCCACTTAATAGCACTGGGCACGAGAAAAAATGTTAGGATATATTTAAAAACTTGTAGCTATTATCTAAAAATAATAGTGTCCTCTATAAGCACTGTTCACTCAAGAAGTACTGAAAATATGTATCAGTTGCATTCTCAAACACCAGAATTTAATTTACCTTCCTGCACTGGCTTTGGTTCATCTTAACATCAGCACACATCACATGGAGACATGTAAATCCAACCTACTAAATTCTGGTGGAATTTGAAGCTTTAGATAAACTGGCAAACTGTCCTTGCCTGCTGATTTCTGCAGATTTTGAAGCTGGTTTACTCGAATTAATCTCAATTCAGCTTTTTTCCAGGCTGCATGGGCATTTGCTCACAAGAATCAATCTAACCTTTCATTTTCAAACTACAGAGCGCTTACTTTCTCATCATCTGTAGGAATTATTTCTCTCTACGTTTTGCATTATAGTGTGAAATAAGAGTGAAAAAAAGCAAATGCTGTTTTACATGGAATTCTTTGAGTTATTGTTCTGTCTGATCAAATTATAATACTTTCTAAAAATCAGCTGTTACTGCAAACACAAAAGGGTCACATTTTCTTGGCTTGGCAGTTGCAATCTTTTTGACCATATTGCCTTATGGTTCAAAGATTTTAAAATAGTAAGTTAAAAAAATACCATTTCTTTGAAAAGATAATCAGATATTTAATCCTTCAGTAGCTGACTTCATGATGTACTGCTACATCCAAAGTAAATTAAATATACGAAAGTGTATAGAAACCTACTTTTAAAACAATCTTACAATTGAGTAAAACTGTCCATCAGAGGACTCAATATTTGGACACTTCATTAGGTTCTTGAAGAAAAAGATAGTCTGTCTCTGATTTCACCACAAGAAACAGAACAAAAATTAAAGGTACTTTTTTGACTCAAAATTAAAGGATTTTGAAGCAAATTTAGTGTTAAAGGTAAAGCAGCAGAGAAAATAAACATGCTAGGTGATGTACCACACAGTTAACATATTCTGAGTAGGTGAGCATTGTCAGACAGCCTTTGTAAATAATTACCCTAGGATGTAAATCCCTAGTGGGAATTGCTGAAGTTGGTATTGCTAGTTAAAAATAGTTATTAGATTATGCTTTACAATATATTCAAGCAAAAAGCCTGAGAAGGATAGGGAGTGAAAAAGCATGACATTATTAGAAGTAAAGCATAGCAGGGATCTTGCAGCCTTTTGCTGGAAGAGTTCAGGAGACATAGGCTTCGCCCTGCCCCTTACGTCCTTACAATATAGCGAAAAGGAAAATCTGATTTTTAAACTGAAGGGCTTTTTTTCTTCCCCCCGTAGGAACAGGGAGCTCCTGAGATAAAATATTTCTCCTTCTGTCAATAATTACTTCAATGCTAGATAGTTGAAACAGTACTGCAAAATATGCAGTATGATTGTTTTGGAAAGCAGCTGCTGTTCTGAAAACCGTGTCTATTCTATCACCTGTTATCCCTGCCTATGCACAAAAGGTAAATATGGAAGTAGCAATTACTCGTTCTGTTTGCAGGGGTTTTTTTATTATACCTCTTACATTTGGCGCTGTTCTCCCCTCCGGATCAAATGTGGGAATCTGTTAATAAACCAGAATAAAGATGTGATGTTAGCCATCATTCTTGAAGCTGTGGCCAGTAGAAAGGGTGCTGCTCCTGACTGGGATGCCTCTAAGGCTTGGTAGAACCGCAGCAGTCAATGAGTGAAAGCAAGAGGCGAGGGCATCTGTGCAAAGTGAAACAGGAACGGCTCACAGGAACTTGGGCGGCCTGGTGCAAATGGATGTGATGTGGCTAAGACTTTAAATAGACCTCAGTTTGGGGGTTATTACAGAAAAGGGGAAATCTGTTTGTGAATAAGGCTTGGTATCTTTACTTACAGCTGAGTATTGAAGGGGCTGAGATGGGTTCTCGCTTGTTGGGGAAGTGGTACCTGAAGGCCTTAAGCAGCGTTTATCTGCAAAAGAGGAAGAAAAATCAAGCCTGAGTAATTCAGTAATATGATATTTGAAGAAGAAGGGGTTTTAATGATCAAAATGTGTTTTTCAGGTCAGGTCTTGCCATTTTTATAGCGTTTTAATTTTTTTTCTTTTTTTTTTTTTTTTTCCCATAACTTAACAACCATTTTAGCAGCTGTATTGAGGACAGAAGCATGACCCTTGTAATAGCTTTATGGTTAACTTCCCCACTGTGGTTAAAAAAAAAAAGCCTTCATAAGCTGGTAAACAGTTAAGGCACACATTTGACCTTAACTGTGGTTAGATTACTGAATTTGTTTTTCATTTGAACCTTTGCTCTTGGCAATGCCGTCGTGTTGTTCTGGTTTTGCAAGGGTTGTAGGGGTTTTGTTCTCTAGGGAGTGTTTTAATTTTTACTTTAGCTTTTAATAAAACCTGCATCCCTGGCCACCAAAAAGAAATGCACAGCTTGTATGCTAGTATGTGTTTTTCAGTCATTAATTTTACATCTCAAGGGCACTGGTATTCATCTAGAAAAGATGACAACAATGTTAACATCGAATTTTACCGTTTTGAAATATATTTTCAGTCCTTTCCTTGCTCTTGTATCTTGCCACATTATAGTTACTGGGCATAATACATAGGCAAAAAGCGGCTTTTTTTTTAAAGTGTTTCACCTGAAATCTCAAAACAAAAACTATGTCTTTTGGCTGTTTCAGGACAGTCTTACATAAACGACAAAAGGTGCTGACTGCTAAATGAAAGTTTTTACTTCTAACCAAGATAAAAACTGTATTTGGAATTCACTTCAGATTTCCACATAAAATGGACAAATTAGTCTTGGAACATAATGTAGAATGTCTGGTTGTTCAGACTGATTGTGATCCTTTCACACGCTGATGAATTTACTCACTTTAAAAGCCATCTATTTGTTTAGACATCAAACAAACTCCCACAAAATATGAGCAGAAAATGTCTTTGCTGACTTCGATGTGAACTGGAGCAAGCTATCTGATTTATGGTTTCCAGTCTTTCGCATCTAGGACTCCCCCCAGTTTTTTTAATGATTAAAAACATCTAGAGTGTTTATAATGGGTTGGAGTAATGCACAGCTAGGATGACATTTCACTTCCATAAACGGGATATTAATTAACTCTGTATGTTTAGGCATTAAATGTGACTTAGAATGGCTTTTGTAAATCGAAAGATGATTAATCCAGCTGCCTTACAAGGTTAAGAATGCTTGAGACATACACTCAAAATAATTGCTTATTACTGCTATTTAAAGCATCAGAGAACACCTTTAGAAAGGATTATTATTATCATCTGGAGGAAAGTTTAGTGTGTTCTTTAATGTGTTTCCTGTCTTAAATGTTTCTAGGCTTAAATAGCAGTGAGCTTTTCTGAGATGCTTGTGCGTTTGATCAGCCAATTTTTTGCACATTCCATGTGGAATGGGATAATGGAATTTTAAAATTTAAAAAGCACTGTATAATTATTAATTTAGCATAATCTAATGAAAATCAGGGTAACTGTTAAATGTGAAGAAGCAGACAAAGCTCTTTTCATGTTTCTGCCTGCCAGTGTTATTTTCCAGTTGAACCATTTAATTTAAAAAAAGTATCTGGACTGAAAACTCCAAGTCTGTACTGCTCCTGTATAACTCTAGGTTTTGCTCAGTTTTCACAGATAGAAAATGTTACCTGCATATTCAGATTCTTGTAGAGGTTTGGCAGGAAGGATTCTCAAAGAGTGAACGGCCTCCAGCATGGAAGAGCTTACAGTCTCGTACATATCTTCTTCCTCCTCAGATAACTTGGAGGAAAACTCTAAGTCACTCTTGCCCTTCATTGTCAAGTATTTTCTCTGGACAGAAGAAGAGATATACAGATAGTACGAATAAACTTAAGTTCAAGATTAATTTCAGTGTGGAAATATATGATTGCCATAACCAGACATTTTGGTGCATGGTCTGATGGAAACTGAAGGCTTGGAAAGTAGTTGAGGAAGTGGTTTGAGGACCTAGATTTTTAATTTAGATTAGTGAAATAGCCATTTGGGAGACAGTTTAAATGTCTCTCTGAATGTTGCCTCTCTGCTCTTGAAAATAAAATGAGAGTGTTTAATTTTATGATCATTGCAGACATTTGAAACTGTATCTTTTAATATAATATTATCCATGTGGTATTTGTATTGTACTGACTGTTTACATATGTTACTTGCAAGAATATATTAACTAGCTCATCACAAATGTCACGTTTCAAAATAAAAACATACGGTGTTTTGGGGAATCTGTGCTAACAAATGTGCAGTTCAAGTGAATGTGACAGCAAGTATGTATTGAACAGTGGAGCCCATGGAAATACGGCGCTGTGAGTGACTCAGGGTGTCTCTGGATGTGTCTATACACTTGTATAGGTTTGTTCAAGGTTGTGCTCTGGAGTGCTGCCCTTCATCCACCCTTCATCCTCACTGTTGACTCACTGGAAGATAACTGCTGGTTTCTTTCAGCACAGAGCTGACATTGCCTCTGGAAGTTACAGTTTGTTACCAACAGTGTAGGTGCATCCATGAACTTGGATCTTCCTTGATGTTTGTTTTATTCTCAAATTTATTTTATTCTGAGAGTTATTCCCTGATATTTGTTTTATTCTCATTAGTAACAGGGAATCAGTAACTTCCTGACATATCTTCTTCTACCAGTTAACTGTCCTTTCAGTTCGTGCTTTTTCTCTTGAGTGCTAAAATTTAAACCAATTTGTTTTACACTACAAGGACACTAAAAAAATGGATTACTATCCACTTAATTTCAACCTTTTTTATGCTAATGCCTATAATTATATTTTCTTTTAGTCTTTTTACTAAGCAAATATACTTCTTTAAAGCTTTCCTGAATTGTCAACCAATTTAAAAGATTTTGAATCTCATATCCCCAGTGTTACCTTCCTGTGAACTCTCTCCAGGTTGTACACATCTTTGTTACAACGTGAGGCAGACCTCCAAGAAGTGTTCTTTACAGTACATTGCAGAGAGAGGTGTGCATTTATGCACACTAGACAGACCCCTGCAAGGTACCTGGGTTTTTAGGCTCTTCTCTGTGCTACTCTTTCCAGTTCAGCAGCAGACTACTGTCAGCCAGGCTGAAGCGGCTATTTTTTCAATCAGTTGTGCAAGCACTTTCATCTAGATGAAATGCATTTTCATCTAGACCAGGTATGTACTTGTGAGACTGTCTTCTGGGAAATATCAGAGGCCTAACAAAAATCAATATACATCGCATTTACTGTTTTCTTTCTCGTTATTGTAGTAATATTTCTGCTGAAAAGGAAATTACTTTTAGTTTGAGGAATTGATAGGATGTTCTTCATGTTCACATTAACAATTCTTTATATGATAAGACCTGTTATTTCCAAAAGATGCTTTCAGATTGACTTTGTTTAATAATCTCTCCAGGTACCAAATAAATCCTAGGATTTGCTTTCTTTCTTGGAAGAAATTGTGGTTACCACTGTTCTTTTCCATCATTTTAGGAACTCAGGACTCTTTGGAGAATTCCCAAAGATCATCAACTAATGTGTCAGAAATTTCTTAAATAATTCCTTAAGTGTCTTAGCATAAGTAAATATTCTCCTGACCATTCTTGCCCCATTCTGCTCTGTGCTGTTGTTACCTTCTATTTAGTATTAATCCCCTATAGCATCTGATTGTTATTAATCTTTCTGTGAAACCTGAAGCAAAGTATTGATTACATCAAACTTCTTTAGTCATTGTTTATTTGTCCAACTTGCTTATTAAACACAGACCCGTGCTTTATTTTCATCTTTCTGTGATTTAAAAGGTATTTACACTCTTTTCTTATGCGTCTGAACTGAAACTCAAACCCAGCTTTCAGACACAAATGGAAAGACATTGAAATGTGTACTGTTTGCTTTTCAGCTTTCATTTGTATTGCTTACGTATTTAACCTTGAGATTTATGACTTACATACTTGATCAGCTTGACTCCTGTTATTTTCATCTGATCTTATGATAAAGGTGTATTTTAGATTCAGCCCATAATTGGAGAATTGGCGAGTGAGTCACTTCTCCAGTCTAGATCCCGCTAAAACAAAGTAAAAGTTCTCGTCTATATTTCACAATTCTCATGCCTTATTTTGCATTAAAAACCAGTGATGATTGCATTTTTTGTTAGTATTATAGCCAAGATGGTATTAACATACATCAGGAAGTGAAAGAAAAGTTTTAGGAAGAACATGTGGTACTTACAGAATGATAGGTGTTAGCAGGAATAGTTCTCTTTTCTGTATGAAATGGAGAAAAGCTGTCAGCAGGTCCCATTCTGTAGTAAATTATACAGTAGCTAATAAGTTATATAAAGGAATAAAAGTCTGCCAACTGCAGATTTTGGAGTATTTATGTACAGTATTTTAGAGATACTGAAAAAAGGAGCACCTACTGAAGCAGGTCCACCCATGAGTTTGTGGACCTATACAGTGCATGAGGAAGTAGCTGTGTGGAAATGGGATTCACAATCATGAGCATGTCTGAGCCTGCCCACCAAAAACACCCAAAGAAGGATGTGCTTAAACTCCTCCCTCTCTCCTGAGTTTTGCTTCTTGGTGCAGAGCTTTGAGAGCTGTGGGACTCCTGGTCTGGAAAGCCCTCTGCGAATAGAAACGTGTTTTGTTCTCTTCATAGCAGAAGAAAATCCCAAATCTGAGAACACTCCAGCTATCAGGCTATAAGCTATTCTTGGTGGTGCCTGTCTGCCCATGAAATTGTCTCATGGTGTAGGCAGGAGAGCATGAGCTACAGGGCCAGACAGCTAGTGAATAGAGACTCCCAAGTTCTGCACTTAACCTGATTTACAGATTTAATCCAGTGACTCTTTAATGCAAAACAGCCATGGTATGACCTTGCCCAGTATATGCTCTTGTTCTGGGCTGTTTCAATCCTTTTTTAGGCTGCCTGTAATCTCACAAATCTTGCATCTCTGGCTACATAATGACCTGGTTTCAAAAGTAGAACATGAAAGTCCTATCAAGACCAATCAATAGCAAATAATTACGGAATGCTGTAATGCTTATAAAAAGGGGATAATTGTGCACTGAACCACTTTTATGCTGAGGAGAAAGTTAAAACCAGAACCCCTTCTTGTCCAGGGGTTGTACCCCAGGGCTGAACGGTATTAAGAACAGCCGGCATCCTACAACCCTTCCTTACAGCTGTGTTTTAGAAGAAGCAAATTTCTGCCTAAACACCCTTTTTGCATTTGTCACTCTGGTTCTGTGGGCCTGGTATTGCATATTTTTCTATAGCCCAGCAGATGGCATTGAATGTTCATTTATTCGATATATGTAGTACTTTAGTCCCTGCTCGGAGGATCATTCATGGGCGACAGGGAAGGAGGCTTATTCATGCAAGTAACTTGTCTGATTTTCTGTTTAGTTATACTGGTGCAAATCAGAAGTAAGCCCAGTTAAAGGTGGTACCAGGATAATAATAAAAAAAGGCAGTGTCTTAATTTGCAGTCTTTGTACTTCTGTTTGTAAAAAAGGTGGTTGTTTTATCCTCAACAATAAAAAATGAATAACAGTGGCAGAAGTCAATGCTATTACCCGTGCATTTCATGGCTTAATGCTAAAAGGAGACTCTTTGACACAAGCCTTTGGGGTGATGTATTGCTATCCAATATCAGTTTACAATTTGATGTCCAGGTTAGTTTATTATCTCTTCTGTTAGGCGTGAATCACCAGAGCTGGGATGAACTTCTTCTTAGGCCTCCTTTGCCCTGGACCAGTGAAGGGAGCAGCGCTGGTGCAGCTTTTCCGTGGGTCTGCCCTCTCTCTAAGGTCACTGCCTAAATATTTGCTCTGTGCTAGCTAAGGAGTGCAAACCAACGAGAAAACACTCTTCCTGTTATTTAAGAATATAATTTTCACAATGAAGATGAATATTTCACTCTGTCAGCCTTGCTGTACATATCAGGCCTTCAGAATGAGAAGTACTGCACACTGTCCAGGTGTTAGAAGAGGTACTGTCACAGAAGCTAAACACCTAAGGGGAGACTATTCCTACTGTTATCTATCTATTTATCTATCTATCTATCTATCTATCATGCTGGAACATCCAATTTATTATAGAACCATAGGCTAGTTTGGGTTGGTAAGGACCTTTAAAGGTCATCTAGACCAACCCACCTGCAATGAGCAGAGACATCAAATTTTCTGGCTTTTGCTGCACTGGCTGTTGAACAAAGATGAAAGAGGAAAGAATCTTTGTGCCAGGTAGCTGCAATCAGCTGGACCTTCTGGCATCAATTTTTTCACTACAAGCTACAGATTGAGAGCTGGCACAGGCTAGAGTCTCCTCAAGCTGTAGGCACTGATCGTATTTTATTCAGTCTGAAAATTTTTTGTTGCTTTGCTGCATTGCCTGTGAAATTAATAAATAGAGACTATCACTTATAATAATGGGAAGGTTTTTTACTTCTATGGCAAATGTGTGGGTGTGTTTCTGCCAGTTGACAGAGAATGCCTAATGTCAAAGGACAAAATGGGAAAAATTATTTTCTATTTAATTTGCAAGGGAATAAAACAGTGTGTGCATTTTGTGGCAACCTTGGCTGCTTTTCATGGTGACCTAAAAAAGTTTCGATTAAAAGGGTGACAGGTTAGGAATTTGTACACGAAAATCCAACATCAAAAGCATAGCCCTTTAAGTGGGAAAGCAGAACATAAATCTCTTCCCACTGGCTTCTCTGAATCTATGAATGCACAGTGGGTTTTTTTAGTTACTGTGGTGTTTCAGCCACTGGCAGAAGACGATAAAGAATTGTGGGTTGTGATTTAATAAACCTTGTGATCCTGACAGGGTGTGTCCTAACCACTTCAGTAGAAAAAAACCCCAGAAGCTGGAAGTGCTGCAAGGAAGAGCTGCATAGACATTTTCAGAGTCACTTTTTTACTGTCTTGCCCATAATTATGATGCCAAACCTTTTGCTGTTCAGGTATACAGGCATCTTCCTTAAGCCTGTAGAGGGGCTGGATAAACAAGCAGAAACTTCCTGAATAATGTAGGTTTAATTAGAGTACCAAGTAAAAGGTTAGGCAGGTTTCACTTCAGAGATGTGAAAAAGGCATGTGAATGAATACCAGTTATGGTGGGCTTTTGTGCTAAGGCCAGCTATCCACAAACAATAAAAGATTTGCAGTTAGATGATAGATTGCTGTCTTTTATTTTTCCCAGAACTCCTTTTTCCAGCCCTAAATCTAAATCTTCTATATTATATGGATATTGAATGTTTTTAAGCAAACTCCACGTAACACAATAAATATATGGTACATCAAATAAGTTTATCTGGCTAGTTGTGCCACTTTTTGGTTAGATAATTTTATATGCTGTGCATTAAATGTCTTGGCTCAGCTACAGTTGTGAACTACGGTGTCATTTACCAGCAATTTAAGTAAATGCAGTATTTTACTTTTGAAATTAATGTAGTTTAAGCACATGCTTGCTACTGACCGTAATCTGTCATGGAAACAGGTTTAGAGATCCTGTGTCATTGTCTTGCTGTTTTGGAACAGCAAACAACAAAAAGAGGAGACACCTTCAAAGGTACCAGCAGAGGGAAAAAGAAAGTTCCCTCAGTTGCTTTCTAGAAGCCATCAGCCAAAGTATTGTTTTCAGTCTGCATCAAGAGAATAACTTATACCTGGCTTTTTGCAGTGTATGCCATCATGAAGCCAAAAATTTTTTGAGGCACAGTGGAAGTAAACACCGTTTTGTTTTCTGCATTAGTGGGTATCCCCTTAGTGGGAATCCATTACTTTTCATTTTTTCTTACAATTCATTTTAATTTTTATGATATTAAAATGTTAATATCTGTCTGTCTTGGGGTGACTGTATGATACTGTCACTATTACTGGCTCTGCGTAAGAAGTAGGCTAAATAGACATGCTATAGTATTTCTTTTTTCAGCAGTGAAAGAATTTTACCTTTTGGATGCATATTCGGATTCATTACTTCGTGTACGTTTGGGCAAGATCTAAATACATAAAAAAAGAAAAAAAATCCCCTTAATTAAATATTAGAAATTGCCATTATTCTATGAAACTTCTCAAAGTGTCCAGATCAAATTAATGAGTGAAAGCTGCAAGGATAATAACTACATTTGAGCAATGATTTGGCAGATTTGCAAACTGAAAAATCTTGAGTCAAACCTTACATTTTTGTTCACTTACAGCTCCAAGTTTGTTGCAGAGAGCTCTACTCATTTTGCAAACATTCATTTTAGACATAAATATTGTAACAGCCTTATTGATGCTTTAGCATATTCAGTGTATTGTTGGAGGGATGAGTTTCTTTAGGGAGATAGGAGCTAAAACTCTCTTTCCACTTGCAGCTGTGCCACTCCACATGGCTCCCTTCTCATTCTGCCAAATAAGTATAACACTTCCCCTAGTCCTGATGGGGTATTCTTCCATCCTGCTATTACTGTGCCGTGGAGAATGTATGAGATATACTGGGTGTGGAAGAACCACATAAACCTTACTCTGGTGTTGGTTCTCTCACCATGACCCTCTTTACCCACTGGACTGTAGCTCTGTGTCAGCCTGTCCAGAAACATTTGTGGATCATTGCAGTAGTAGTACTTAATATTCAGAAGCAACATCAAAAGTTATTTTGCAACGAAGATTTGGCCAAGGGTGTTAAGACTGCGTTAATGCACACTCATTTTGTCTATATCTAAGCATCCACTCTTGGAATTGCCTAAAGTTTGGGAGATACCAACACTAACCTCTGAGTTTCAACTAGCCCACTCTTGCAATTACAAAATAGTTTAGATTAGCAGCAGCTTTTGAGCACAGGGTGAAGCTGAGTGGTTTCCTGTTCAGTGAGCAGGCTGTAAACCACACAAGAATGTACTAGAGTAGAGTGTGTGATAATTGCATGGACACATCAAAAGTAAAACTTTTATTTATATTACTTATCAGTGATTTAAAAAGTAATTTATTTACTTACTTATTTTTTGGCAAAGCTGTTTTACTGCTGTTTGCATCCACTGGGTGATACTCTACTCTTTTCCTGTTGGCTCTGACAGAATTGAACAAAGTTTAGAGAGCAACAATAAGTGGGGAAGAAATGCACGTGCAAGCAAAGCTCGAAAACTAATTTTCAAAACTCTTCAATGGACATATGTAAATGATTACCTTCTTCTCTACCTCAAACATTTTCATTCTCTGAATATTCTCTGAATATTTTCCTGATTTTTTGTTTTCAGCTATTTGGAAAAAGGAACAATGGTTTCCTGCCGAGGGAATTAAAAGCTGGAAACTGAATTCCTGCGTCCACTGTTTTGGTTACATTAGAATAGGGTACTTATTGAATTCAGCTGAATAGGAATTAAAACCCAGGGGCACCTATCCAAGATCTCTATTGCTAGTGAAATAGTTGCTAAACACCAGTGGTGTAGCTACCAAAACAACAGAGCTCAGCTCTCTTGGCCTCTCTGCTTCTGATTGCTCTTGATCCACTCTTAGAAACAGAGGTCCTTATTTTACTCAAGTGAAATAATACTGATCTGTAAATCCTTGGAGCAAAAACTGAGATGATTTCCACTTTTACCTTTTGACTATGAGACATTTCAGTGTTTTCAGAAAAATGATTTAGGATTATCTCACAAATAATTCCTATAGACTGAAAAGATGGTCATATATTTTTGGACCTAGTCCTAGCCAAACTCATTTAAATTCATAGATCCTATAATCATTGTTGCCAAATCAGGTTTCAGTTTTTCTTTACAAACATGCCCCAAAACCTCTTTGAAACAAACAACCAAACAAGCAAACAACCAAACAAAAACCGCCCACACACACACACATGCACTTTAATCAATATTTAAATGCACACATTGCTAATGAATTTTTCTAGCTGTCATGTTAGACAGTTTATTATGGAAATACTAAAGGGCATAAATGCAAAGATGCAAATTTTAGAAGAATGACAAGATATGTTTATTTTCAGCTGTGGAATTAGCAGGAGAGGTATGCTTGAGCAGCTGCTATAGCTATAGAGAATGTTGGTTAAGTGGTTAAATCTGTACTGCAGTGATATGTCTCTGGAGCTTGTGCAATATGAACAGGTAACTGATTTCTGTCATCTCAATGCTCTTTATCATTCATGTATGATTTTTTTTGTCTTTTAAAAGAACAATTTAATTCCTTGCAAAACTCTTCCCCCAGCTCCCCCAAGGCAGTCTGTATTACAAATGCAAAAGGCTGTTGCGTGAGCATTATACATACAGTGAATATAATTTTTGCGTGTTTGAATTTGCTTCATTCCTCCCTGCCTCTTCCTGTGGCAAATTTCCTCACATGCGCCTGCAGAGTGACCTTGTGCAGGTTCTCCTTTGCCTGCAGCAGGGAACTATTTTAGTCTTGTTTAGGTAGTTTTTGTTTCCTTGTGAGATGCAGCACCGAGGTTTTACTGGTACCTCTCTGAGTCCATCAGAACTACATACATGTTACTGGTAACTAATAGTAGCATAAATGGCTCAGAATTTATCAGAAACTTATCATGGCTGACACCATGAGGACATTTAGCACCTTTTGAATGTTCCATGTTACTAAAATCCCCACCTTGCTTAAAAAGAAGTATTTTTCACCATTTTTGCTTTAAAATACTGCTATGCTATTTTTAAAATCCCCATGTCTAATTATAGGGCTGAAGCATCTTTCCTTCACAGAATTTTCTTCGTTCTCTGGTCAACACTACAGCAACATTGTTTCCTCCTGCAAAAATGTGGGATTTTTTTTTATGCAATGTAGGACAATTTCACCTCTTTTTACTTAAACAAAATGTGGAATTTCATTTAGCTGGGTATGTTCTATAAGTTTTTCCATTTATGATACTCATACCAGAATGACCAGATACAATATCCTAAGCTGTGTGTTTGTGACAGTACACACAGAGCAGCAATACCCATTCCTCTCAAGATTCAAGTTACATTATGTATGGCCTGGGGGAAGATATACTGGGGAGAAAAAGTGAGGATAGACTTCATTTTAGGTGATGATTGACTCATATTTAAATGCAGACAAATTGTGATGGAGCACCTACAGAAGTACAAATTACATTTACATTAAAGTCAACTGAATTCATCTTGATGGTTCTGTTGCGATGTTATGATTAATTTATGATGAATTGGTTGTATAAAAGTGTCTGTTTCAAAGATCTTATAATTTCCAAGAGCCATGAAATTATTAGGTAAATTTTAAGACACTCCATTTGAAAGTTTATTTATTACACAGCATTTAAGGGGATTGTTACCAGAGTAAATTTCACTTGTTAGGGATAAAATTTGGGTAAGTACAGATGATTAAAAGAGACAAAAGTCCATTTCCTGTTATCTTGATTGTCTCTCTTTTCTTCTGCTTCAACAGTGAAACAAGAAGAAAAGCAGTGCTCATATTTACTAGCTCTTCTCTGACTGCAATACTTTTCATGTAGCACTTAAATATTGCCTAATGTTTTGTTCCATCACTTACTACATTGCAAAGGCCCTGCTGTATTCGTGTCAAATCCTTCTTCATGACAGACTGTAAATCGCCTAATCTGGCCCAAACTATCCAGAAGCAATTCTTTATTGCTTAAACATTATTTTGGTTATTTGGTTTTGTTGTTACTTATTTTTACAGTTATTTGCATATTTATTTGGTTTTGCAGATATATTTGAGAGCTCCTATCATAGAACAGTCCTCCTGTGACAGATGAGTCACAATTGTAAAATTAGTCCCAGTCCAAAGGATGCATAAACCAAGGGAAAATAGGTGGATGCAACTGAAAAATGGGGATAAAACAACAAGCTGAAAGTAAAAGGAGTTTTTCTAGAAGGAAAGGAATAAAATATGGAGCATGCAACTCTGTGCTAACTGTAGACATCTGAAGGGGGTCAGTCCCCAGGCTGAAAAGCAGGCACCTCTCAGGTCTGTGGAGAGAGAAAACCACATTTGTATTTCATATTTGCATTTCAATTACTACTATTGAAAGAGGTCAGTATTATATTTTATGGGCTACTTAATACAACAAAAGGATCATACTATTTAGCACTCTGATTATCTCAATCCATGGGTTAAAGGTATTTTCTGAATAAGTTTTTGCTGAGGTGGCTATTAAGGGATACTCTCATTCAGAAACCATCCCGTTTCCTGAAACAGCTGCTAAGGGTGGTGTGTGCACCGCACGTGTCAGTGTGTTTGGCCTTCGGGGCACTTGGCAATCACAAGGTCCTCCATTTACATGGTGGTTTGAAAGTGCATTGTACTGTTCGTTTTGTCTTCTGGTCGCATCTATGTCTGTAGATGCTGTTACTTAATAGCAGGTTTGGGTTGGGAGGAGGCTTAGGCACCTCTGCTGTGGCCCAGATTAAGAAAAACTGCAGTCAGGAGGGCAGAAGCAATTTTGAAATAGTTTAAATCTAACAACAGTTAACATAGTCAAAAACTTGTAAGGAAGTGCATAGAAGAGAGTTCACTTTTGGAAATGATACCTGCAAGTAAGAGAGATTATGAACCTGGCTTCATTGGGCTAGGTCACTCTTGAAGATAAGCTTGGATTTCAAAGTTGGCTGAACATAGGTGTGCCTTTCTGTTTTGAGTGCCTGGGTATATCCTGCCTAGACTGGAGATGCTGCTCAAGGGGGCTATAGGCCTTCTTCAGATCTTAGACTGGACTTCTTTGGCTGGTGCCTGTCGAGTTAGACACCTCAAAGCAGGGTCTGAAATCTCAAGCTTGCTGAACAGGGAGCTACCTCGAGCTAGCAAAGAGCAGCTGCCTGGAATCAGTCTTGGTCACTGCTCAGGCTGCAGAGGAGGTGCAGCCAGTGCTTGCAGTAAACAGCTTGGGAACATCAGGCAGGCACTTTCCTCTGAGGAAAAATGAGGGATAGCTATCCACCATCTGTTGCATGAAATACTCTAGTAGTCAGAGAAGGTATGTAGCTTTGTACTGTGACCGTTACTGTGTCTTGCTTACATATTTGTTCTCCACTGAAAAGAAAAGAAGTGTAGGAACCCAGTGTGGGCTCCTGTGCCCCAGCTGGGCATCTGCACCCCTTGGATCTTCCCTTGCAGTTTGCTTCTGTGCTGACAAAGGAGGGGAGGTTTCCTGCATGGTGCCTGGGCAGGTGACGAATGCTTCTCACCAGAATACTCTGCAGTCCTCATCCCGTGGGTGCTATCCACGAAGAGGGCTTGGATCCCCCAAAAGGTGAGCCCAGATATTCCTGTTCCTGAACGCTGTAACTGTGTGCAGAAGGACAGTGTGAGAATTTTGGAGAGGCACATTTACCTCCCTTTGTATGTCAGATATTTTCACTGTGCTGGCTCTGGCTGGGATGGAGTTAATTGTGTTGAGAGCAGTCTGTAGGGTGCTGTGCTGTGGATCTGTGACCAGAGCAGTGTTGACAATGCACTGTGTTTTGGCTGTTGTTAGAGATGCTTGCACAGCACCAAGGCTTTCTCTTTTTCCTGTTCTGCCCTCCCAGCGTGTAGGCTGGAAGTTGGCAGAGGCTGGAAGGGGACAAAGCTGGCACAGCCGACCCCAGCTAACCCCAGGGATATCCCACACAGCACAACATGTGCTCAGCAAAAAAACCAAAGTGAGGGTTTTTTTTTCTTTTTGGAAGACAGGCACTGCTCAGTGATTGCCTTCACTCCACTTGTTTCATTTCAGGTTTCATTTCAGGTTTTTTTCTTTTTCTTTCCTTCACTTACTAAACTGTGTCTATCTCAACTGTATCTCTCTCTTACTTATCTCAAGTAAGTTTCCTTACTTGCTTTCCATCTTTCCCCAGCCAGGGGTAGCCTGCTGCAGGCACATCAGCAGGTAGGGATTACAGGAAGGGAGGAAGGAACTGCTTGACCTTTCAGCAGATCACAGGGGGTTCAGGATCACAGTTTTGACACTGGCATATAAATATCATCCAGGTCCAAGGCAAATGCCTGACCACTTTTCTATAATCCCAACTACTGCCCTAAAATGGAGCTTTTAGGTTCTTTTAATTTTTGAAGGTCAGTTTTATGAATCAGTAATATGATCATCCATGGCAACACTGTTGTGACTTACAAAAAATACTCCATAAAACAGATACTCTTCTGATTACCACATTTAAACTACTATAGTCCTCCAAGTGTGCCATGTTGGAGGAGACTTGTTCTGTTCTTTTTACCTAAAGTAAATGCTAGGAACATAATAATAAATATTAAAAGCTCTATTATCTTAGCAAAATTACGTAACTGATCACTTGCAAAACTACGTAGAAATTATGATTGGCACGATTAATTTGGATTCTCTTCTTCCAAAAAGAGCGCTCTAGGTTTCCCTGGCAACCTTTAAAACCCTATGTGTAAATACAGAAACCAATCAGCATACTGTCAGTTCAGATAACCCCACAGAAACACAAGTATTATGAAGAGCAATTAATTATTGTACTGGTTAAATTCAGATTTTAGAAATGTCAAATAGAAACATTTCTGTAGTACCAAACTGTGTATAATCATAGAATGGCTTGGATTGAAAGGGACCTTAAAGACGATCTAATTCCAAGCAATCTGCCATGGGCAGAGACACCTTCCCCTAGACCAGGATGCCCAGGGCCTCGTCCAACCTGACCTTGAACGCCTCCAGGGATGGGGCGTCCACAAACACTCAATGTATTTCAGCGCCTCACTATGCTCACACAAAAAAATTTCTTCTTAATATCTAATCTAAACCCGCTCTCTTTCAGTTTGAAGCCATTTCCCCTCATCCTGTTCCTACTTGCTCTTGTAAAAAGTCTCTTTCCATCTTTCTTGTAGGCTCCCGTCGGGTACTGGACGGCTGCAATTAGGCCACCCCAAAGCCTTCTGTTCTCTAGGCTGAACAATCTCAGTCCTCTCAGCCTTTCCTCATTGGAGAGGGGCTCCATCCCTCTGATCGTCTCGGTGGCCTCCTCTGGGCTCACTCCAGCAGGTCCATGTCCTTCCTGTGCTGGGGACTCCAGAACTGAATGCAGTACTCTAGTTCCACATACAAAATTGTAGAAGACATTGAAATGAGGTTTATCAGGGAATCAAGTCCCTGGTGAACGTGTTATGAATGCCACTTCTCTAGTACTGGTTAGTACAGGTATTCAGGCTGTGATGAATCCTAGCCAGGTCACTTTGCATGGGATGAGAGAAGAAGAGAACAAACGGTAAGGCATTGTGGCTGAAGTAAAAGTTGACACTCTGCTAAGTCATGTTTCAAGCCAGAAGCTTGCAATCTTTTGGGAGGGGAAAATATTTAACTCGGTCTTAATTGCAAATACTGACAGAGACTTCTCCTTTTAAGCTATTGCTGTTCTGAAACTGAGATTCAGTCTTTGTTGTTGTGCATGACACCACGCCTTGCAAAGAAATGCCTGGAAAAGATTCAGTCTTTGGCATGGTTTTCTTCCCACAACTTTTGTACTGAATCAGATAAAACATATTTACACAGCAACAGGGTAGTATGGGTCATTGCAAGCCAAGTGCTGTAATGTAATCTGAACCACATGGCAAAGATTTCTTGGGGAGGTGTGTCATGAAAATTTTGCCTCTGAATAAAGTGATATGAACAATGAGCCTGTCGCCTCCTTGAATTACCCTTCCTGTATGTTTCCTTAATGGTGTATGTTGCACAAGGCAGCACCACAGCTTAATTAATAATATGTACCTGTTTAACCATAGCATCTCTCACCTCAAGTCCATATATTTGAGACCAACTTGCTTTTACAGAATCCATAGCATATTGGACGAGACTCACAAGAATGATCCAGTTCAACTCCTGGACCACAGGAAAACCCCAATTTAGTCAGGTTCTTGTAGTTTGGACTACTGATAAATTGTCAGGCAGTGGCTGGCTGGCTGAAGTGATGCTGAAGGAGAGACAGGGGCTGTGGGTACCTGAAAGGTAACCACAGATATTTGGCACTTGGAAGAATGCTGCTGGGAGGCCTGGGTACCTGTAATTACTGTTCATACTACTGTGCTTGCTTATGCCAAACACTTTGCTATCTAAAATAACAGCTCTGCCATGGCACAGTGTAAAGCAGAGAGATTGGGTAAGCAGTGGATTGAAATAGAAATGCTTATTAAGAATGAATAAAAATTGTCTCTCAGTAGGTTTTGCTACACTCACCGAAAATCATGTATTCTATGAGAAGATGAGTAAGACTACAAAGGAACCAAATCTATCACGTGGACAGAGTTTTCACATTTTCCAGTCCAAGCAGGTAAATACTAAACTGAGTGGACATGACTGAGGGAATTCTTTATGTGTGTAAAGTGGTTTATAGTAACATAATAACAGTAAAAAAAGATGCTTTTGAAGCGCTGGTGGTTTGTGATCATAGAAATTGAAGTCATTGAATTACAATGCCTCATCTGAATTTGTTCCTGGGATGATATTAACACTTTGTAGAGGTTAAGGGTTGCATCACTGTGACTACATTCGTTTTTACATTCTCTAGCTTCTATGCAAACCTGTGAGATATTTCACATCTAAATCGTAGAGGGTTTCTTCTGGAATGAAAAGCAAAGGTGTGAAGGGGCAACAAATGTGTTTTACTTTTTCATGAAGATCCTTGTAACAAAAGCAGTCTCAGAAGACACACAGAATTTGAAAACATGCCACCCAAAGATGATTCTACCTACAATGTGTGTCTTTCTGAATGTTCATATATATAGATATTTTAAATTATTTTCTCTTTTATCCCTCTCATAAGCAGTACAGTTTTCAGACTTTTTTTATGTTGTTACCTACCAAGTTGTTTTTACTGTTTTTAAAAGTCTGTACATCAGAATATATTGCTTATCTCTGTCCCTGCATCTTGTAATGAAGGGTGCAAATCCATATTCACCTGGGGAAGTCAGAGGGAAAAATATTTAACTTCTTAAATCTCTCACTGGTCCTTGAAATCTTGGAGTTACCACCTGCCAGACATTTTGGGGACTGCTTCATGTGAAAAAGGAAGCTAAAGCCTTCTAGTTTTCCACTATTTCCACTCACCTAGGGAATACCTAGGAATCCCAGCCTCAGTAGTCAGAGGAGCTGAAGGTTTATTATCTCCCTCTTCCATGGATGAGAAATATCCTGGGAGCAAGCAAGAAGTCAGGCAGATGATGTCGTATCTCAGAGGATGTGGTGCCAGAGAACCTCCGGGGTGCTGTGAGACTCAGCACCACCCTGGGTGTTGTCATTACGTGTATAGCTCTTTCTAGCACATACCAGAGGCCAAAGTCTGGCAATCTTCCCCACAGCCCTAGGCAAACCTACTGTTTCAGCAGACATTTGACTTAGAGTTAAGTGCCTGGATCAAAATTCCCTCCTTGTTCCCATTATGTTGATGGTTTGCTAATTTACAACAGCAAATCATAAACCAGCCTGAGCCCACCTACTGCATATGACAGGCAAGTAACAAGGTAGAACTTGAAGAAAATGCCATTTGTGTTCTTCCTTGCTACCTGCTGTCAGGAAGGACCTAGCGGGTAAGCAGCTTTTAATTTAATTTCACTCTATCTGAGTCAAGGTGGATTAATCTGCATATAAATGTAATAATGTAAGTCCTTGATCCCTCCCTCACAGACACAGAATATAGCCTAAAATATGGCACTTAGTATCCAGGGAGAATAAAATTACCCTGCTCAAGGTTGGAGAGAAATATGTATCTAGTGAAAAGAGAAGGGTAGGCTGAAGCACTCCAGGTCACAGCTGCTGTCCTCTAAACCTATATCCACATTCTTAGTATCTGTGAATCCAACAGTGTCACACTGTATTTACAGGTTGCCAATGAAATCCGGTTTATAGGAGGGTGGAAATGATTGCTCCAAGTGTTCTCAACGGAGTGGTTTCCATGCTGTATTAGAGGTAAGTATAGTGATAATTCTTCCAAGTAAAAATGAAAGCAAGCAAGTACCTTCAAAGCTGTGTCTTTCATTTAAAAGCATATTGATGGAGTTTTTGAATCATTAGCAAAACATGAACAAAGATAATTAATTTTATTATTTTTCGTTTTTTTCATTACTGCTTTGTATTTTTTTTTTGGAAAACAGCCGCTGGCATTTCCTAAACACAAAGTTCTTCAGGGAGAACAACAAAGCATAAACCAGTGGTTTCTGTAGGGGATTTCTAACAGGAAAAATGTATTTATTAACTATATATAAATTTTAGAATATTTTGATGTCTTGATTTAGCAATCTGTAGAATTCACATTGAAAAATCAAATGTAAGAAATGCTTAATTTGGGAGAAAGTGAAGAGACTTTGCTGAATATATTATATTTGCATATTTAAACATTCATATCACTCAGACTGGGGTCTTAAAATATAAATTACATGGTTGAATTAACCTGCTGTTGACTCAGTGTCAGCATTCATGTTTGAAAAGAGTAGCTTTTCTCTGGCTGTAGCTAAGTGCCTCTGAAAATAAGAAAAACCCACCAAAAGTCCTCGACTTCGGAAGAATTCTCCCTTCCTCCCTCTCAATTATCCATCTTGGTGTAAGAGCTCATGTTCTTGACCTGTCCTACATTGTAATTGGTGTCTGTTCCTGACTAATCCCAGACCAACCCTCTTGCTTTTGACCACTGTTGCAGTTGTGACCCACTCTGGGGCTATACATTTTACAGAAGTCACAGCTGGATACCTGAGCAGCCCTGCTGGCTACCCCATCTCGTGGCTTCCTGGGATTTCAGTTCATGCTGCCTGACAGCAGCAGACGTGTGCTTATGTGAGAGGCTGGGTGTCTGCACGACAAGCTTACTGAAGGGGAGGGACTGGGGGTGAATAGACCTTGCTGTTTCTGAAGCCTTTGGGAATAAGTGCCTGACTCTGGTAGCTGGCAAAAATGAAAACCAGACACGTTTCACAAGCACCACAATGTTACTTTTAGGGAAGATTTCTTAAATCATCTTTCAACTTTCAGCTGCAGCCTGATGTTTCATCTTTGTCTCAGTTCTTCTCTCCTTGAAGGCCGTTTGACAGAAACAGAGTCCAGGAACCACAAACAAACTGTTTCGTAAATAACTGGAGTTTCATAAAGGATCAGCACAAATTTGTTAGGTGAAGTTTGTCTGTGATGCCTGGGGGTTTGAAGATGATAAAACTTGAACAGTCCTCAAGCTGTCTATTCTTTGTGCATGAAGTAGTCTTGAAATTAGACTGGGAATGGGGCTTGACTCTGCACTGGGCTAGTTAATTTCTTCCAGTTAACTGTAATAATTTATTTTTTATTTTTGTATTTATGTCTTGCATCTTTAGTTGCTGTCAGATATTGCTTAGAGGAGCAGAGGCCAAACATACTGCTTTTGTACCTGGGGAGAGCACAGTGATTAGGTTACTTGGTAAAAACCAGTAGTGCTAACTTAATGCCATAACCATCTCAAAAAATCTGCTTCATCTCTACTACTTTTGCCGTTCATGGCAGAAAATTAATATTACATCATTCCATCATCAATTTCATTCATAATCTAGTGAATGCCAAATAAGTTTATGGGAAAACTCCCACTGACTTTCAAAGAGTTTGAACAGATTTCTCTAATGCTTTTCTTTGCAATAGAAGTCTGTCAAAAAGCAGGACTGTAAGCAAACTACTTTTCCAACTTTCCTTTTTCAATAGTGGTACCATTACTGCACACCTTTATTCTAGAATGCTGGAGAATACTTTAGTATGGACATGTTAATGTGTAGATGTACATTCTAAACAAATTAAGGAATTCAGCTAAATGAAGTAAAGATTGACAATGCAAACAGAAGACGCTTAAAATAATGCTATCCCTAGTGTCCACTGTTCAGATTATGTGCCTAGCAAAACCCAACTCTGACCTCCAGTCCCAATTTAAACAACTCAAGGTTAAATGTCAAGAAGGTGAGTGCAAAATATCTGCAAATAGAAACTTATGCTGGGAAAGTCAGTCAAATGAGAACTGATAGGCTCCACTGCAGGAAAAAAGATACTTCACCAGTGTCTTTGGTGAAAGCTGAAAAGAGTTACGCTGGGTTTTTAAGCCAAACTTAATCCATTTACAACAAATGAAAGTTTCAGTCAATATACATCCAAAATTACCATTGTTTCTGTTCTTTCTCTCATTTCAATATGGGACAGAATCTAGAGAAAGAGGTCCAGGAGAGTCAAAAGGAAGTCACCATTTATCCTCTTCTGCCTTGGCTATTACTACAAACCTCTTCCAGAATTTCCATACCTTGTTCAGTATGTGTATGCAGTTTTTCAAAGGAATTTCTGTTAATAAAAATATCTATTCTCAGGTATTTTGATTTTGCATTTGTATTCATGTGAGTCAATAAGTCTTTTTTTTTTTTCTTTTTATTTCTTGCTGCCAAGATGTCACTGATAGCCACAGAGGTACTCTCTTTTGACAGATCAGAAATTTCATGTTGGAGGAGGAGGGCTGCAATAGTCTTTTACTTTTGTCTGCAGATATCACCACTACCATTATCAGGATGCTCCCAAAAGGAGAAGGAGCACTTCAGAAGCTCAAAGGCTGCCAAAAGTGAGCATGTACTGGAAGAAGGGAAAATTATTTTAATTTACAAACATGAATTAACATACTAAGACCTGGTTCATTATAGTACATTTTTGCACCATTAATACTGTAACATGGTCCAGTAATACATTTGTCTTTAAGGTTTCTATAATATCTACTACGGTAAAAAAAAACAAAACAAAACAAAATGTGTTTTTTCAAGATACCATCAGAGGAAGGCTAGATGAGTCTGGGGAGCTACTCCATCCTTTCCTGCTGAAGAGGACATTAATGTATTCGTTTAAAACTATGCTTTTAAAAATGGAATATTTTGCATAACGTGATGGTTTTTTGCTGTAGTGACATCACACTCAGAGGTTCTTTGCTGCCTATACGGTGCCCTCATACTTTCAGCTAACCCACTGGCACAGTACGAGTGCAGGCTCTGCTCCTTGTCCTTGAGGGTGTTCAAAATGCTACTAGCTCATTTACTCTCAAGGCCAAGATCAGTGGTGCTGTACCCAGCCAGCTTTACTGTGATTGTGTCCCCAGAGGAGTGACTTCAGAAAAGTCCTGTGACAGACTGGACAATTTTCCATCTAGTTCAAGAGATTTGCTAAACCTGTACTTTGGTCTCAGCTTCAAACATAATATTAGTAGTATCTAAAACTCAATAATGTCAATTACAACCAAAACCTCTTTGGAAGGGGGATCCACATTCAGTATTTCCCCGTGCTAAATTGACCACTGGCACATGCATAAAACCCCATCTATTTTTCTGAAGGAAGAAGATTAGGTAAGTCCTTCATCCTTGCGTTGGTTCAACCTGCAACTTATTCCTGTTCATTTCCAGAAGAAAAAACCCCAAGAAATCTATATTCTTTTTTTTTTTCGCCATTGCTGTTCTTTAATCCATCAGGCAGCTAAATTCATTCACAGCTCTTATCCTAGCCTATACTGATCTAGAAATCAACTGTGCCTTTTACTGTATTTACTTATTCACTGAGCGAAACTTAGGCTTAACTCTACTTGAGTGAAACCTTTCATAGACCTAACCACCATGCTGCTGTTGTCAGCCCATGTCCTAATTCTGTGGGGTTTATCTGACACAGTTTAAAGCTATTGCATAAATCTATGCCTTTAGCCTCAACCCCAATTCTGAATCCAAACGGTAGTTCAGAGGCTCTCAGCACTACTCATCATCTGCTGCCAGGACCCTGAGAGCACTAACAGTCCTTAAAGGCTCTGACCAGCCAACCCTGGGGCCACTGGCCCAGCCTGACACCCTGGCCCAGGATCGCCATTTCAGCCCAGTGGGGCTGTCAGACCCTACCCAATGAATTCACAGAAATTCCAGGATCCAGCTCAGCTACAGCCATGCCCATGTCTGTCCATGGACCCTGCTGATTGATACCCCAACCCACAAAGGACTTCCCAGCATGATTTTGATCTTGCTTAGCAACCACGGTGCTGTGTCCGACCCTTACTACCCCCATCAGATAAGGTCAGAACCCTGACCAGCAAACTGACTTCCCAGGTGAGCCTTGCCCCTGCCTCACTGCTGTGAGTTTGTCTGATCTGGACCCTGGGCTGAATCTGGCTATCACTGCCTGGCAAAGCCCTTGCTCTCATAGTCCTATCAATTCCCTTGACTCCTGGCTCTGCATCCCTAGGGACAGTTTTTATCCGAGCTCTACCAGCCTGATCAAATCCACCATCATATTTAATTTGCTTCATGCTCATTTAATTCCCTCATGTCTTCCCCAGACATAACTGTGTCTCAACAAACCACATCCATTTGTAAAGTCACCTTTGGTAATATGCATTTGCTGTCCCTATGGGTCTCACTGTCATTCATCAACACAACCATCTTCTCACTGCCTGCTCTCTGAGAACTTTACAGTAACTCTGATTCTAGTACTAGTTATAATACAGCCTCAAACCAGCAGAGGTTCTTTGTCCATAGGAGCAGCAGCATTCACTTAACCTCAAATGCCTTTCAGAGACCTGTAATAAACAAACTCTGGTTGCTTTAGTTTCAAACTCCAGTCCCAGATCTGATTGTGTCCCAAATTTAAACAGTGCTCCATAACCCCATCTTCACACCCCACCCATCAACAACTGGATTCACCCTTCTGTTGACTGGTTTCAACTCAGCCTCCAGTTCTTTCCACACAGCTACAGTGGCCGGGCAGATGTTTGTGGATACTTGGCTGTGCTTGAGACGTTTGGCCAGACTACTGATAAAGAGAAGAAGAGAAGTGGTAAAGTTCACCTTGCCCAGCTTATTGGATTCCTTTGAGCTATTAGCTCCTTGTTACCCATTTAATATTTTTAATAATTTGTCCTGAAAATTCTTCAATTTCTAAAAATAGAATTAGAGTGATATTGCATATAATGAGGGAAGTAGCAAAAAAAAAAAAAAAAAAATTCAAGATATTCCAATTCTCTGCCAAAAACTTAAGGATTGATGTCTGCTAAAGCTCTGCTCTGCCAGCCATGGTTCCTATCTTGCTTTCCCAGAAGCCAGAGATGGCATATGCACCTTAAACACTCTTAAGTGCTTGTGTATGAATTAAAAGGTGAAATTCTAAGCACACAGTTTCTGAAATATAAATGTTTAGCATGTAAAGGAAAGCAGATGGGAAGGAAATAATGAGTGTGTTCAGATCAAAACCATAGGAGCATCAGATGCTCTACCAGTTGCTGGAACATTGACCTTAATAAAGCTATGACAACTCACACAAGCTGAGCTCTGCACCACAGGACAGGGAGAGTCATAATGGCTTTGAACTGTATGTTTTCCACTTCTCCCTAATGCAGGCTACAGTTATGTCAGATGTACATAAATTGCTTAGAATGAAGAATTAGAGGGGAAAAGAATATTGCATTGGGGAGAAAAAAAGGGTAATAAGAATTACAAGCATGTCTTTGCTTGGACAGAGTAAAATAAAACTAATATTCAGTACAAATGTATTACAATTTTTGCCTACTCCCCCAGTCATGACCATCTAGAAGAGCATTTTCCAACATCTCATAGAAAGGCGTTACTTTAAAACTTTCACTGTAAACTGGAAAATCCAACATATTTTGATAATAATAGATGGTTATGGAGTGAATCTGGAGCTGTATGTCACTCCTGGGGCTTTATGGCTATTCAGAAGCCACTTGAATTATACGCTCACGGTTAATAACATCAGCAGAGCCACTCCAGTTAATTGCAGCATTATAGTTAGACCATGGTTCTCTGTTATACTTTAAGTTGCACTAAGAAAAGGTCAACCATATAATCCCTCCGAAGACATTGTACTGCCCTTGTTAAAAGTACTGAAAAAGCTTCATAGCTGCAGACAAAATGGAAACCCCAGTATGGAACAAGAGATGCTCTTTAATGTCTCTTGCACAGAGCAGCTGGATTAACAGTAATTCCAGCCTGGCCAGATAGCAAACATTGTGTTGCTTCTCCTTGTGGGCTAATAAAATGGAGTGGTGCCTTTTGCCTAGAGAAGGGAGGGAGGAAATGTGAGGTGTAATGAGTATGCAGAAAGGATTCTCAGGAAGCTTCAAGCTGTCTCCAGTTTAATTTAGCTTTTGCTCCTGATTTCATCTCATTCTCTACATTTTTGTCTCTTTTCATTTCATTTTGAAGGAGAGGAAACATACAAACAAAGCCAAATACGCTAGAATGCTTTGTTTATGAAATAATTCAGACAAAGCGAAATAAAGCTATTTCACCAAGAAAATCTTAAAGATTTTTTAAAGAGACCTTTTTGTCAGCAAGGCTGTAAATTATTGACTTAGATTTTTCATTAAAAGTAAAAAGGCAAACTCTTCAAAGTAGGCTTCAATTCAGACGAGATAAACCCCATGACTGAAAATGGAATCGATAGCCTCCAAAAAGCCTGTTTTTAAGATACTTTTCCAGTCCTGTTGGCTCAATACAGCCATGTAGACAACGGACCAGCAGAGGTTTTCCTATTGTGTCCCTTGCCTACCCCTAGATCCTCTCTTTAGGTTCCAAACTCAGGAGATGGAGAATGGCAGAACCGCATTATCTGTGGATCAGGGATAAGACGGGGGGTTGTCTGTGGATTAATCTAGGAAATACTTTTTAAACATGTGTCAGTGGGATTTTTTTTAAGCAATGTTATGAAATCTGTGCTTTAGCCCAGCATGAGCCAAGGTTCCCCTGGATACAGTGTCTCTGTGATGAGGAGCCTGTTCTCACCTGCTTTGCCACACTTACAGAGTGGCAAAAGCTGCAGTCTCACTCTTGGCTCTGCCTTCACATACCAAGCTGTGTGCTTGAAGTGTTTTAGTTATTTCAGAACAAAAGTCTGGGAAATAATGCTGTCTTTCAATATAGTAGCACTGGCCTTTTTGCAGCTTGAACATTGTACTTGGCTAGGATATGGAGTCATTCCTCAGTATACAGCATAAATATTTCAGAGGCCTTGACTGATCGTAGGAAAGTTCTACCTAGATATGCTAATAAAAGCAAGTCTTACTTTCAGCACCTTACCAAACTACAGGAGGTATATGTCTGATCTTTTGGAAAGGAAAATCTCTGAAAAATGTAAATAATTCACAAATTCTAAAATGTCTCCTTCATCTAAATAATATTTTAGACAGTGGCTGTATTTAAAATTGCAAATTAGTGTTATAGATGACTTCCAATTTATTAAAATGTATACACTGATAAAACTGATGATGAAAAACTTTGGATCATAAAATCTAGCATATGTTGAAGCTGGCATCTTAATTCTAGCTCTAGTACCAGCTGTGGAATCTATGCCTTTGAAGTACTCACAGCTGGGGTTGAAGCTCCTCTCTGTAGACAAAGAAATACACTGTCTTAAAACACTGGCTTTAAATTTGCTGTAGCTTAGTTGGAACTTGACTTGAAGAGTTGTTTCTCAATGCACAGACACATCTCAGTATCTGCTTTAGAGGCAGGTGATACCACATCTTCAGTCTCAGATGTAGTTAAAACCCACTCCCACAGCAAAAGTAAGCCACCAGCTTTAGAACTCAGGTTGAAATTTAGTTTATAGCTATGTTACACTTAGGCACGAAGACCCTGGCTTAAATTTGAGCTCCTTTCCTATGCAAAATGTCATTTAATCAATTGCAATATTTCTAATGTACCTATAGCCCTCCTATTTGAATTCGTATGCCTGCAGCTCAGCAGGATTTTTTCCAGAACAAGCAGAAAATAAGATCTCTGGGTTCAAGCTCCTCGGTTTAGCACAGCAGGGCATTCTCTGCTGAACTGCCCCTACCTGTGAGCACTTCAAAGGAGCAGTCGCAGCAGGGGCTGCGGCTGAAACCAAAAGCGGTGGTTTGATCTAGCATGGGAGATTTCACCAGTCTTCAGCCTCAAGGGCAACTTGTTCATTTAAAAATGTATTTTAAAGTGATATATTGCACGGCTGTTATTAGACCTTGAAGAGAGTAATCACAGCTGCGTGTTCCTTCCCTCTGGTCAGCTTTGTGAGAAAATGAAGTGAAAAACAGAAAGGAGGATGAGTGCACTCTTCCAGAAACTCTGTGTTAACCCCATTTCTGTACTGCACTCCAAAAGTGAGGGTATGTGGAAGGGTGAACCACAAAGGTTGTTTGTGCTCTTTGATGTTATTTTATGGTGTACAAAGGGAGTTCCATTTGAGATAGTATTTTCATTCGTGGTCTTAGTTAAAAATATCGGGAATAATGGGTTATGTCTTTGCTTTTTGTACCAGAGGACTGACTGTGGCAAGGTTTTGAGAGATTTTGGGAATATCTTTTGCTTGAGCATGAAAGAGAATGTTGACTTTAACATAGTTTAGGCCCGTGGATTTAAAGCTGTTATTTGAATAGTCTTCCATGTTAGATGGAATAAATGGTTTTATTTTCCCTATGATAGGAGAGAAAATATGTGCATCTCTTATTTCGTATTATTTTACTGACTATAACTCTGATATGATAAATGCTAAGTGACTTTGTACATATGGGATTTTTCCACCAAAGTTATACTGGTCAAGTCCACAGCCATGTGTTTTGCTGCCAGCTGAAGGATCTACAGTAGTTCATTCAGTGATTAATACATTTCTGTATTTACAGAATGTGTGTCATGATCTAAATTAATACATGACCATTCTTCTGGATTTTATTAAGCCTTCAAAATTATAAACCCACACTTGGTGACTCCTGCCACTGATCAGTCATGGAATCATAGAATATCCTATGTTGGAAGGGACCCACAAGGATCACAGTTTAAAAAACAAGGGTAAGCTAGGATAGGGAGCCGTCTAGCTAGGTATTTGACATCTATAAATGCTATAAAAAAGTATATATAAACCTATCAGGACCTCAGAGATGGTTCTTAATTTTCTAATTTGTGTTTGCCCCTTCTTGGTTGTAGGTCCAGTGCCTTATGAAAGTCTAACTTCCTTAAAAATGAAGTGTGTTTTTGTGATAGCTCAGAAGATGGGTATTTATGAAGTCTTCTCATTTAGCTGAACGCAAGCACTCCTTTTCCCCATCTGAAGAAGAAAAAAATCTGCAAGTGCAGCATAGGTATCCTTTTTCAGACAGAATAACCTGATATTGGGTGTTATACACAAACCTTTTCTTTCGCTGTAAAGAGCTGACCGGCGTTACCTGCCAGAACACAAATTTGTACTAGGTTATTATGTCAGTGCTCCTACACACACACACAGATTCGTCTTCATGCATAAAACCTGCTTCCATATCCTTAATTTAGTTACTGGAAGAACTTCAGTCAAGGTGAATCTGGTAGAGCTAGTTTTGAACTGAGGGCCTTTCCTGCTCATGGAGGTATATCTTCCAAGGTTGCTTTCACTGAGCAGTGAGCTGCTGTTTGTATGCTTTAGTTGATGAAGTGTCATAGGTTGGACATGATCATCTCAAAAGGTCTTTTCCAACCTAGTTCATTCTGTGATTCTGTGATTCTGCACTCTCAGTGGCGAGCTGACTAGTTTAAGCTAAGTTATCTGTTTCTTTACAAGTTATGGTAGCTGTAGGATGTTTCTGCAGTGACATTTTCTTGGTGTCTGGGGTGCCTAAAAATAACCACAAGGGAAAATGAAGTGGAGGCTGAGCTTTTCTACAGAAAAAAAAAAAAAAAATCACAGATCCTTATAATTCCTGTTGGGGTGGTAGGCAGAAGCTGCAGGTCCCCTGCTCTCTGTGGAAATGTTGTGAGGTGATTCTGACTGACGGATCCAAGTCTGAATGAAAGAGTGCCATACCTTAAAAGAATCTCACTAACCCCAACCTCTCCCTAAACGATGACCTCTTGTTGCTGCCAAAAATAACATCTTCTGAAGTATGGCTTCTGTTGTACCCTCTGCAGAACCTGAGGGTTTTGAAAACCTTTAAACAGGAAATTACATGGCCTCCTTTATGTTCTCTGTGAATTTGAGCTCTTCCCTGAAGCCAACAGATGAAAAAAGTGAAGTGTGGTTGTGCCCCTGGAAGAAAACTACAAATTAGCAAAATTCAATACTTGAAGCAAAATTACTGTTCCCCGAACTGCACAGTCCCTACACCAATCACAGGGTGCATTGCTCCATCCAGCCCCTCTCTGGGAATGTCAGGGACATTAAAGTAAGTACAGGATGTAATAACATCCCTTCTAACATGATGTTAGAAGAGTGGGAAAACAATAGGAAAAAAGAGCTACAGCATAATAGAATGTGCATATACATATGTGATTCATCCTCAGACAAGCTGAATGTGAGTTAGACACGTGGTCAGTAAAGAGTATTGAAAACTGGCTGAATACCCAGGCCTGAAGGGTTGTGATCAGTGGCACAAATTCCAGCTGGAGGGCAGTCGCTAGTGGTGTACCACAGGGGTTGATATTGGGGCCAACAGTGTTTAATACCTTCACTAGTGACCCCTGTGACAGAGTGCAGCCTCAGCAAGCTTTCAGGAGACGGAAAACTGGGAGGAGCTGTTGATACAGCAGTGAGTTGTGCTGTCGTTCAGAGGGACCTCAGCATGGTGGAGAAATGGGCAGAGAGGAAACTCATGAAGCTCAAGAAAGGGAAATACAAACTCCTGCATATGGGAAGAAACAACTCCATTCACCAATCCGTGCTGAGGCTGGAAAGCAGTTTGGCAGAGAAGGACCCAGGGGTCCTGGTGGACACCAAGTTGAGCATGAGGCAGCAAAGAAGGCCAGATGCATCCTCAGTGTTGCCAGCAAGGCTGAGGATTGTGACTCTGCACCAGTGAAGCCCCACCTTGGGTATGGAACTTGGGGCTAAGCAGTAAAAGAAAAGAGATGGACTTTCTGGAGTGGGTCCAGTAAAGGATCATGAAGATGATTAAAGAGCAGAGTATCTTTCATGCAAAGAGACCCTGAGAGAGCTGTTACTGTTCCCTCCAGAAAAGAGAAGGCTTGGGGGGATCTTATCACTGTTCATAAATACCTGACAGGAAGGAGTAAAGAGGAAGCCAAGCTTTTCTCAGTAGTGTGAAGTGACAGAACAAGAGGCAATGGACACAGACCAAAATATAGGAAATGCTGTTTAAATGCAAGAAAAAATTTCCTTGCTCTGAGGGTGGTCAAACACTGGCAGTTTTCTCAGAGTCTCTATTCATGAGGATATTCAGAACTCCTACTTGATACAACCCTGGACAAGCTGTTCTAGCTGATCTGCTTGAGCAGGGAGGCTGGACGAGGTAACCTTCAGAGGTACTTGCCAACCTCAACCAATCTATGATTTGTTCACTTACATATAACATCAAATTAAAGCTTTCCAACTGTCAAAAATACATTTTCATGTTAGTAATCAGAGGATCTGTTAAAGGAATTAAATTGTGTTTAAAGGAATGCCCTGTGTGGTGGCTCCCATCATTTGGGAGCACTGAAGGAAACATGGAAAAACCCACGGAGAAGAGGCAATGTGAAAAGAGAGTCAAAGGGTAGAGGAGGAGAAATATAAAGGAGAAAGAAGGTAAAGCTTTAACATCTGAGACACAAGGATCTAAAATAAAGGACTGATTTGGGGAGTTATTTCCCTTTGTAAATTTTAGTAATTGCTCTCAATTACCTAAGACATGTTTTGAAATAAAACACGCATTCCTGACAGCGTATGAATTGCTCTGTTCCTTATAACTGAATTGGTTTGCAGCAAAGGGAATACATTTCAATGCTGAATATTTCCTTTCCGTG
This sequence comes from Cnemophilus loriae, assembly GCA_013397755.1. Taxonomy (NCBI): domain Eukaryota; kingdom Metazoa; phylum Chordata; class Aves; order Passeriformes; family Corvidae; genus Cnemophilus; species Cnemophilus loriae. Next base: position 1,362,140 of record VZTF01007181.1, on the reverse strand, counting down.
TGTGCTGTTGAATCCTGATGCAACACATACACTCCCAGGCAGCTGGTGTGAGTCAATGTGCTTTAGATGTTTGCTGCAGAGAAGAGGGTGGGGATTACTAAGTGCAGCAAATGGACAGTAATTTTGTGATGCTACCCAGAAGCAAAGCCACCCTAAAATGAAGATAAAGGGATTGCATCGATAGTACAATGTTGCAACAGCCGTATAAGTAGTGTAAGTGAGGTAACCTGAGCAGCAGTTCAGGTACTCATTATGGGTAAAAGACAAGATGCCTCATAGTAGAAGAAAGATGGGTCACCTTGTCAGACAATTAGATTTCCTTTGGGGAAAATACCTCAACAGCAAACACACAAGTCCCTTTCAGTCTTTGCCTCTCATTTCTATCTTAATATTTTTGCAAGAAGCAGACATAAATTTGGAGAAGTATGCAAGAGAAAAAATAAAAACACATGAAGAAAGTGAAAAGTTATTGAGTCCATCTCCCAGATGAATTGTTCATTTTGGATGCTTACACAAGAGAATTATTTTTAGGGATAATGTGACACAATAATAATTTTAAAGTCCACTTATTACCCATGGAAAAAATCCATTGGCTCCAGGTTATTTAAAACATATTTTTAGAGCTATCCACTTATATATGACTCTGGAACTGCTTTGGAAAACTCTGTGTTCAAAGGCCCCAGTTAAAAAGAAACACTGGAGGCAGTGTTTCACAGTGAAGGACACACAAGTGGGATTTGGAAAGCCTGCATTCATTGCTAGGATGTGCTAGTGAATCCCTGTATGACCTTGGGTCTGGCCATGCATTCAATGTGTTTTAACTGGTTTCAAAATCAAGCCTCAGCTTTGTTGCCCACAGTTACTACTAGAGGTTCCTACAAGCTGACTCTAGAGTGCTACGTCTGTTTTTCCCAGGTATTGGAGGATCCTTAGTTGCATGTGTGTAATTTGTTTGTGACTTCACCTCCTCCCATGGATTCCCTCAGCACTGGCATGACCTGCATGGGGCTGATGGCTCTTTAGCCTTCTTTAAAAACCCTGAAATGCCCTCCTAGAAAGACAGATGAGGTTTATATACTTGCTATTTGGAGGTTGATACTTTATTTATACAGAGGGAAGTGCAGTGGAATTAAAGTCACCCCTCAGAAATCATCCTGGAGGGGTGATTTGAGAACGAGGAGATAAAGTAGGACATGGCAGTTTCAGAAAGGACAAAAGTAGAAGGCAGTAACAGAGTAGAAGATGTGGAAAGACTGTCAGACTGCCATGTTACATTTAGCATGAGTGAAGCATAAAATTAACATCGATAATCAATAGTTGAATAGAACTAAGTACTGAGTGCCAAAGAGAGGTTGGCAAACATTCAGGTACAGTACTTACTCCTTGTTCACGATTCCCGACTCGAGGCAATGCATATCTTCAAAGGAGTCTGTAATGAAAAAATAAATATACTGTTTATTTAGAGACTTAAAAATCTAGATGTATTCATTTTCAGTACTTTTTAATATTTTTTTTTCAGAGTAATTTTTGCTAAACTAGAAAAGAACTTATCTTGAATTATCGTCTATTCTAAGGAGAAAATGCTTCAATTTTGGCAGGTGTTAATCTGTTTGAAGATGTGATGATGACTATGAGCAGCATCAGAAAGTATTTAGCGTGATCATGTTTTTAAAAGTGGCCTTAACACTATCTCCATTTGTACATGGACAAATTTTCATTTATTGCACACTTTGTTCTACCATTAATGTCTGTGCAGTCAGTAATGGAATTTGTACATACAGATCTGCATTTGTATGAGAATATGGGAAGTGAAATTTAAATTTTAAAAACCAAGCATAAATTTTGAAAAGTATCTCTGAAAACGAAATCTAAACATTGTGGGTGTGTGAAACTTCTTGGTCACAAAAGAGGGAATTAAAATACTTATGTATACACACAAATGACCACACACACACACACACACACACTTTTCAAAAGTTTGGTTTTACCATTTTGTTGTAGAAATCTAGAATTCTAAAACCTGTTTCAGAGTTGTCTGCTCTTGTATTGCCAAGACTTTTAAGCTGATGACTCAATCAATTTTCCAATTGTCTGCTTGTCTCTGCCTGATATTTCCTAATAGAAGCCTCAGTAGTCACGTAATTTAGACATAAAAATGGAATTTATAACTTTTCCATTTACTCTGTCTCTATCACTGTCCACTGCCATTACTTTCTCTCAGCTTAATAACTGCAGTGAGAGTAAAAAATAGTCTTATTGTCTGCTCTCCTAATGTGAAGCAACTTGTCAAATGGCAGGGACTTGCAACTGTATGTATATCAACTGTTTCTGAGCTTTCTATTATCCTCACCCTATTTTACATTTTCTTTTTAAATTGGCCATAAATTCACAGACAAAAATTCTTAAGCTTTCTATTTACCCATGAGTGTGCACATTCAGTTTAGCTTAAAATGCCTTAACCCAGTTTTAGCTGTTGCTAAATAACCCAGCTTATGACTTAACCCAGTTTTAGCTGTTGAATCCTATTTGTAGTGAACCAAAATATTTTATTTTTCTACAGTTAATTTTCTCCTGCTGTCATTCTGTACGGATTGTATTTATTCTGTGTTTTTGGTATTCTTGGTAGATTTCTAGAGCAGGTTGCTTTTTCTCTGAAATCACAGTAATGGGTTTGTGATAGTGGAAATTGCCAATGATGGCTTGTGAATTACAGTAAACAGTGTTGGTAGAAGCAGATGGACATCTGAGAAAAAGAGTTTCGTAGTTACTTTTTAAAATTAAGAAAGGATTACAGTTTTGGAAGATGTGCAAGAAACAGCATTTTTCTCTAAACAGTTTCTTTTTAAAAAGTTCATCAAAGAGTGCTGACTTCTCTTATCACATGCTACAAGAATAAAAGCTATTTTTCCTGCCTTAAATATTGGACATTATGCTTCAAACATCTGAAAAGTCCTTAATATTATGAAGAAAGCTACCTGAAAATTTGCTATCAAATGCGTGATCACTTATGAAGCAGTTTGGCCAACATTTTCTTTGCGTCTTTGCACTTGTTGATCTTATTTCAAAGTATTCAAGAATGGCATGAGCCAAATTGTAAACTTCTAATAGCACAGTATAGCAAATGAGTGTGTTGTTATGAATGTAATAATTATATAATTATGTAATAATCTCCTTTTTTTTTGAAATTTATAGGCATTTTGATGTAGACTGGGTCTTAAAATACAAGGTCTAAGTTAGAGGGGGACCAAAAGAGAAAACTCACATGAAAAAAACCTTTTTTTCAAAAAATTTAGAAAAAATTTTTCTAAAGCTTGCTTTGAGAGTATTAAAAGACTGAAGTTGTCAGTAGTGGGTATGAAAAATGTAGTAGGGAGAAAACTTTGAATACTTCAGCAGATTCAATTGAGAACCCTATTTAGCTGAATCACAGAAATCCCTCTTTATTTCTTGTAACTTAATCTAGCTGGAAATCACTCAGAATGCAGGAGTAACACTATACTAAGTTCCTCTATGCAGGTTTTGTGATAAGCCACTTTTCTGGCAGTTTACACCTACTGAATTTGGGTGGCTGCCTTTACTGTGAGTGTGGGGGCCTTTGGAAATGAAATCCTTGGCATAAATATGGCTAGTAAAATTATCAACCACATCTGTTATTGATTAAGAAAAGGTTTTGCAATCATTTAGACTAGCAAGTGTGGCCCAGATTGTAAATGTAGATGTTCCATGGATGAAAGGAGTGACAACAAATTGTAACTGCGTGTCTGCTCTTCATCAGCAGCACAAAATCTTTTGCAGACAATAAAAATGCTGGAACTTCATGATGTGCTTTACACTGCCGTTCCCCCTCTGCCCATCAAACACAGGAACACGGGGATATGCAGCACATTGTGCAGGAGTCAAGGAGATTGGCTGTTTCTTTTGGCTAAAACCCTGTGGTACAGAGGCCCCTTGCCAAGCAAACCGAAGCAAGGCACATGCCAGTCATGCCCCTGTCCTCTAAGGACAATCTTAGTCNAAAAAAAAAAAAAAAATTCCAGTCTCCCAAAAACTAGGCTCAGAAGGGATGGTTCTATGCAACTTAAAAAGGAACAAGAAAAATAAAAGGCCCCAAGCCACCAAGAGTTTGTAAAAAGCGTAACTAAGGGTAATGAGAAAATAAGAATTAGCTTTTATGTGCTGTCTAAAGAAAAATGACTAGTCAACACATGAAGCACGGTTAAAAATCCAGCCAAGTACTATTTGCCAAGAACAATAAAAAATGATCAAAACCTTTCAATTATAGTTACTTAAATGAAATTTCAAAATGAAAGTCGGGGAAAAGTGAGGATCTGTAGCTTTGCTTTTGGTTTAGCTCTGTTGCACAAAAGGCAGACGATTTCCTGGGGCTTTTACTTTCAGAAGAGGGATGTGCAATGCAAACAGATTTCAGACCCCTGCAGGAAATTTCATGAGTTGTTTGTCCAAACATCAGACTGGAGCAAATCAGAGGAACCTGCATTATCCTTGGAGTGACCCAGTATATTAAAATGCTGAGCATTTTAAAATGTTTCATTTTATAACTGAGAAGGTCCCTGTCTGTTCATTTGGGTAGTTAGTGCATGTTTGTTCTATTAACATCTTGCTAGACAGTACATCCTAGATAGTATTTTAAGGTTTTTTTTGCTATTTTTATTTGACTAAGATAAAAAGATACAGGTTCTTAAGGAAATTTAAATTTTCTTTAAAATCCCCAAACAAACACAAAATAACCCGACACAAAATAACAAAAACAAAACCTACATGGAGTTGATGCAGAAAAAAAAAGACCTCTTCTTACAATTGAATGTGAGTTAACAAACAAGTAATTTGCTTCTGAAAATGAGACATAACCTTCTGAAATCATTTAGACACCTTTGAAAACTGGATTTGAAAATCCTACTGACAGCATACCCAGATTCCTTGTCAAGTACTACTGAAGGAAGAACTGAAGAATTTGGTTTTCAGTTCTGTAAATAATTAACTCAACTTATAAATAGCTCAAAATGTCTGCCAGGGGCCAGATCTTCATGCTGAGACAGTGACACTACAGAGGCATCGTGTAAACTTTTCACTAGTTATCCTTGCTCGTTTGGCCATCTGTATTCTCACATTAAACTTTAATGGAAATGGGTGGAAGTTGCCATAGACACTACTATATTCCTTGTTTGGAAAATCAGTCATGAGATTGCAGTTAAGGTGTAGGAATTCATGGGAAGCTTAATTTTTATGCTGCTCAATCTCCTTTTGAAGTGCTTTGTAGCACCAGGCCAATTGTATTTGGTGCAATAGGGGACAGTGGTAGAAATTGAAACAGTCGTTTCGCCAGCAAGTGAAAAGCAGTTGTCAAAAGGCATTGTCAAAAATTTTTTCAGAGACTGTCTTTACAGCAACAACAAACAGTTACATGTAGGAGGAAGTACTTATTTATCTGATTTAAATGAATACAATCTGGTTTCACTAATTCGTTTCTGGCAATAATTAGCATGTTGCTCAATTTATTTTAATAGAACGTTAATTTGATTCCCAATCTTGCCAGAAATGCAACCAGAAGCTTCACAGTAACAAAATGTATCTCTGATAGAAGCTGTCAAAGCTCTTTGTAAAGACAGTTATTTAGGAAACTATTTGCATCAGTTTAATAAGTGTAACTTTATAATGCAGTTCTAATACCTAACTTTTACCCAGAAACATAAATTAGCAATGCAGAAAAAACATGCCGTGGAATTAGGCAAAAACAGTACAGTTACTTTATAGGGGCTCTATAGATTTTCTTAATAGAGAAGAAAACAGTTAAACAAGGCAGGCACAAGGTTTTGCTCTACGCCACCAGCCAAGGTGTCAGGCTATTTCCAGGACCCTCATCCAGTGAAATTCACAGGTTTCAAGACATAGTAGGCATCTGCTGTGGCGAAAACAGACTGCGGAGCACAAGCTAACCCCTTGGATAAAACTCTTCAGCAGAAACCTTTTAAAAGCAGAAGAGCATAGGAAGAATCAAGGGCAACTCACAGAGGTCTTCCTTCAAGATGTGTGGGTTTGGAGCTGGTACAATGCCCGGGTAGCTTCCCCTGTAAAACAAATTTTTGCAGCCTTGCTAAATGTCCCACGAAGCTGTTTGAAGGTCAGAGGCACTGGCAGGTTGAAATGGTGCAAGTGGGCAAATATTCTGTGGGTTTTTGGTGAGTTTCCTGTGGACGGCCACAGCAGCCTGGGCACCAATCAGCTCTGTGAGACTGATAGATATTCAGCCTTTCCATTCTAAGAATCTACCTCAAAGTGAAATAAGACAGACAAGATGCTCTCTCATTCTTACCTACCTTAACCCATATTCAGCAGCTCTGTCTCTGTGGCAATGATAATTTCAAATGTTAACACAGAGAAAAATGTTTTGTTTTGATAGGCTGCTGCTTAATTTTCATGGGGAAAAATAGATCTCCTGATTTTGAATTTTCTCATCTTCTAAAGCTTTTCAAAGAGCCTACTCATTATTTCAAGGTGTGTTTAACTATTTCCATTATCTATTTCTCAGAATAAAATTGATAATTTGGGAAAAATGTGCTTATTCTTACACCATGTTTTCAAGAGGTTTCAGTAAATGTTTGTACCTATGTGTAGGACTACCACAGAGAACATGAAGAATGTTTTTTCCTTGTATTTTAAAACACAAGACCTATATGTAAATAGAAAATATGTATGAGGTTTCTAAAAAGATATACTTTAGTAAATATTTTTTTCCTATTAAAAATAGCATTTTGTAAAAAATGTCAGTGTTGCTGTGCTGTCCATAGTATACAGGAACGGTGTCACAGCACAAGAGCATTGGCAGCATTTTAGAGAGCCCAGAAACTAGCGTGCATGGGGCACTAACAGTATAGCCCCAATAAATCTTGTTAATAGAATTTCCAAAACAAATACTTCTGTTGTAAGCTGACTCCCCCCTCCAATTGCTTTTCTGCAGGCTTGTTGTGTTTCTTAGGAAAAAAGGGTACTTTATCTGAAAATCTGCTTTCCATGCAAGAAATCAGTCAAAAATGGAATAGGTATTTCCAATTCTCAGTCAGATCAGCCTATGACCCACAAACCAATTGATACTTTTCCTGTGTTTGGAAAGCATGGCATATTTTTATTTGGGATTTTTAATGCAAACATTTGAAGCCATAACATTGACAGTACTCTGTGAATCAATGATATATTATAATTAAAATGTTGCATGGAACCACCATTGTGGCAGATGAACACATTTATATTTATTACGTGGCAAACTGGAGAGTGCCAGTTTAGCATAAACTGGAGTCAACATGAGTCCTGTTCTTCTCATTAATTGTCGCTTTAGAGAATGAAGATGCACCCTATGGCTTCCTTTGTAAAACACCCCTGCAAATTCTGTTTTCTTCTTTCTTTTATTACTATGCTATGGGCAGTCCTTGCCATCCTGCTGAGGAGGAGTAATTACAGGAATTCTTAGGAAGAGTTTTGATGGAGTGATGATACTAGTACTGTCTATTGCAGGATGGGTCGTTGTGTATATTGCAGAAGTGCCTCCACAGCTGCTCATCATCTCTTGCTTTCTGTTCAGGTCAGGGTTTCATCCGACTAAAGCAGTAATAATGTGGCTTTTGGTTTTGTTCCAGATGTCTGTTCTTGCTTGTGTTTTGCAGAACAGAAAGTTCTGGAGCTGTGAGGCAGTTTCTGAGCGACAGTGTTTTTGTGCTATGCTTATAACTCTATGACTATGGTATTCTTTTGCTGAGAGTTATTTGCTTTAATTGTTGATAAAAATAGTTTCAGTTTATCTACATTTACTTGCAGACTCTGTTACCACTGGGACCCAGTAATAGTTCAACTGAAGAAAAAGTGGGAGGAAAAAATCAGCCATTTTGAAACAGTTTGTTCTGAAATTTTTGAAATTAAACATTTGTTAGACTAAGTTCAGAAAGTTCACAAAGGTACCATTTATAAAAGTACTATTTAATTCCAAGGGAACAAACCTTCCCGAAAGACTTCGTAGATCATGCAAAATGTTTGTGACAAATATGTGTCTTTTTTATGGCTGAACAATAAGGTATATGCTACTGCTGTGGCGTGACCAGTTTCACAATTTCTTTATGTACCATCATTCCAGCAACTGACAAAAGATAACATGTGTAAGCACTGACCTCCTGTTTCAATGAGAGGAATTTGAAAAAAATCTTACTTCCCTAGAAAATTTCTCAGCATCTCGAAGTGGTTAGCTTTTAAACTCCCTCAAAATCTCTTTTCTTCAGAAAATGTTGTTTTAGCTTTATAATTAACATCAATACTACTTTGCCTTTAGTAAATGATACATTACTGCTTTAATACCCAAGCTGTTCATAGTGAGAAAGTGTCTCATTTACAGTGGAGGGACTCAAAGGCTATGTCTTTGTGCCTCTGAAAGTGCAGCATCCCAGGACAGATGTAAACACAGCATGGTTCACCACCTGCGAGCTTTCCATCTGCATGGCTGCCTTGGTAGAGCTGCAGGCTGCCTGTGGGACAGGCTTAATGCACATGAGCACACTGGGCAGCCTTGGACCCCCAAGTTCTCTTGTGCTGGAGAGGAGGCTTCCTGTCCCAGGCAAAGCCACTCTTGCAGGCCTCCCATACTGAAGAGCTGAGGCTTGGTAGGGCCAGTAGAGGTGCCCTTTCATGAATTATATAGACAAAGAGCATTCTTCTCTACGAGGTAGAGAGAAGAATGGGTTGTACTTTGCCTTTTCTGGTTTGGAGAGAGAGCACTGACTTTCCTGTGTTGTAGGACATTATCACTGTTTATTCCTTTTTGTTCTTGGATGAAGAATTAAATGCCCTACATTCACATCTCCAATTTACTTCAATGTATTTCTGCATCTTCTATTTTTCTTTTTAGTCAATTATCTTGTTAATCATGACAACATGGAAATATCCCTCACATTCTTAAATACTACAGGTAGCCACCAGCACAGGATCAAATGCCAGAATCACCAAACTTGTTTTCTAACAGTACAATTATGATGCGAAAGTAAACACAGAAAGACAGCTTTTACAACACAATTTGAGTGGTCAATAAACTCAGTTTTGAGATAAATGGAATAAAAACTTGTTGCTTTTCCAATTTCAGTGAAAAGTTATAAAAATGTTTTAAAGTATGGGTTCTTAGCAGGAACCTTCTGTCTTACCTGGGTTCATCCAATCCCTGTCTGAGGAAAGGAATTAGTAAATGGCGGGGCAAGACCTATTATTTATACACTGTTTATGCTTGTGCCCTACAGATGGCATCCTGTCAGACAGACATTGGCCTTGTGTTCTGGTCAATGAAAAAACCCGCAACATTTGCCCATCCTTTCTTCCCCAAGTTATGTTTTGATTATGGATAGTTCTATGGATAAATCCATAATGGAATTTCTAGTACATGTGGAACATGTATAGTCTGCATCTCTTCCCTGAAGCAATAATAAGGTGCTTGCAGCATTACAGAACTGTAATTAAACCTTTCTAGGAAGGTTATTTTTCAATCACTTGTAGACTATTCTCACCGTACTCTTGCTTGTAATACTGCTTTGAGAAGCAAAGTATGCCCCTCTATTTACAAGGCATTTTGGTGACTTCTCAGTTTTCTATTTATACATTCCTCAGTGTCACTTACAAGGCCAAATCCTCCTGTATGTAATGCTAATATAAATAAGGCTTGTGTATCCGATGGGGAAACTCTGTGTACAATGTGCCTCTGCAATTTTTTGAATGGAGATCATGTCCATATTAAAATGTCTGTGTGTTATCAAGGTCACAGACTCTATAGTAATAGATCAACTCTGTCAATATAAATGAGGTTAGAACATATCTTTTAATCCAAATGTATTCTTCAAAGCGAAATTAAAATACCATGATTCCAGCGAAGCCTTATGGGAGCCTTTGCTTAATTACTGGTCAGGTGAGGTTGCAGTACAGTAGTATTTTTCTTGGCAAAATAAATTTTGCTATTTTTAGACCGGGACATTATACTTTGATCAAATTTATCAATATTTTTTGTATCCTTTCCATTGCAGTCATCCCCTTTTCTCCAAGTTGATGAGAAATGAGATATTTGCATATAGCAAAAATGCCTGTCTGTGAGGTACAAAAATTTACTGAAACAAATGATAGAGGTTTTGACTGGTAATAAATCACGTTGTCATTGATATTATGCTAATTACACTCATTTGCATGGGTTTTGTTTTATTTTATTTTGTTTGTCCAAAGACACAGGCTTTGAAATTTGCATACTGTGCTGTCAAGAAACGTGACTTAAATCAGATGAAAGTTTTAGCACTGTTTAAGAAATAAAAACCTATCAGGCCTGCTGAACAATGAAAATACTATCTATAAATATTTTATTCCAATTCAGCTTCCTATAGAATACACTAATTAAAACCAGCACAAATCATTAGCAGCTCAGCTACTTTCAACTTTGGTAGCTGTTTGTACTCAACTTGTGGGTTTAAATAACAGAGTTATCGAATATGGGTTTGAGTAAAAGCTGCTGACATCAATGCATTTAGTTAGTGTAAATTGCAATGAATATCTCTCTAATCAAGTTTGAGGCTGCGGAAAAGTTCAATAGTACATTTCAGTTAATCCCAAAGATACCTTTGTGAAATATTTTGAAATTCTCCAACCACGTGAGTATGCTTTTGGAGCAGAATGCACTGCATCATAGGTGTGCCTGGTGTTAATGTGAGATTGTCAAAAGGATTAGCAAAGCACTGCTGATTCCTCTGCCTCAAAAAATACTCAAACCCCTACTTTATTTCTGCCTCTTCCAATTCAGCCGATATGGTGAGATAACATTCAGTGTTATGTCTAATTGGTACACAAAGGAGCAACTGGGCTGTTGGGGCAGTTGCTTTCCTGTATCTTTTCTTTCATTTGTGTTTCAGAGTCACAGTCACACTGCCCAGGCATTACAGGTCATATAACATCTTCAATTTTTGTAAAATGGAGTCAACCCAGACTCCAAATTCCAGAGATGAGAAGCATGATTTGTCTTTTTTTTGTTTTTTTTTGCTTCTTGTGCCAGCTCTGAAATATTTTCCTGTGGAGGGTTTTCAAAGAGTTAAAATTAGCCCACCTGCACGTTGTGTATGTCAGTGTCAAGTACTGAAGGCATAAATACAATATTTCACCAATATAGCACTGATTTAACACTGTCCATCATGGGTGCCCAGCTCTCATCCTGCATTGACCTGTACAGTGCAGAGGATCACACTGATCCTAAAGCTAAGGGCGTTTTGCCACACTGAGGAGCATTGGGCTTCTGACGTGACATGCAGTTGGAAAAAAGGGTTCAGTAGGACTTGCTGCCTGTCCAAAAGCCACTGTCCACCCCTGGCACAACAGATCTTCAGCTCAAAGCTCAGCAGGAAAAACAACTCAAGAGCCAAGCCAAGCCAAGATACTGTGGACAAGATAATCACTTATCTTTTCCTTTGTGAACTGTAATGCTTGATGAGCTGTGTTGACCTGTCTAGTTGAGAACTCAGTATCTCTCATTGGGTTCCTGCACACATCCCCAGTTCAGCTGTTTTCTACTGGAGGTGGCACTTAGCTGATGTTCTGCTCAGACAAAAAAGTCAATGGCTGAGACTGATTTCTGGGCACTGCTTTTCTTTTGCAATACTACCCTTTAATTTTAGATTTTTTTCTTAAAAAATTAACATATCCCATGCTCGTGTCTGAACCAAAACTGAGTACTTCAAAATTTTACTTTGAATTGAACAAATTCAAATGTGAGTTGACCAATTTTAGAAATAGAGAAGTCAGCAAAGACTCACACTGATCTGAAAAACTTGAAGACCTCTGTACATGCTCATCCTTTTTGTAAGGTACCCTTTTTTAAATTTAATCTTTTTGTGGTTGGCCATATTTCCTAGAACAAGTTACTAGAGCTAAGCTTTCAGTTAATAAAACTACTTGTTAAAAAAATAAATTCACTGTAGAGCTTAGCAAATAGATCCTCATTTACCTAAAAAATAGAAAGTAGAACATATCACTCAATGTGTGGTATGTGAAAGATATTAAAGATATATGGTAAACTACATCTAATGATGTGTTTTAATCTGAGAGAGATTATACAAAAATTCAATTTTAGAAGACCTTTCTGGAAGTTGCATTGTCTGTATTCAGAATTAGGAAATGCTGTAATTTCTGTGTGGGCAAACTTATTCAGATTCTCTTTTCCTCAATTTAATTTCTTATTTAGATTAAAAATAAAAAAGCATTAAGAAGCCTTGCTAGGTACTTTCAGTGAGTGGGATTTGATCAGAAATAGTTTATTCTTTCTTTGCTGTTAACTTCGTCCCTCATCTTTTAGCTTCATGTTGTTGGAGACCTGCTTTGAAGAGCGAGTATTTACTTGCCAGATTTCCTATGGCATGATTGCTGTGGGATCTGACTGCTTCATAAGCATTAGCTAATAAATCCTCACAGCACCCTTGGGAGGTGAAGGCATGCTATTATCCAAATTTGACTGGTGAGGAACTGAGGGATTCAGGTAAAAACTTCCATTAAGTTTGAGAGTGCACTCAGCAAAAGTCATATCTCCCTGTTTCTATGCTCTTTGCTGTGAAGCTGGGACTTAGGGCGTTGGAGGACCCTGGAGTACTCTGCAAGGAGGGGAATTTTCAGAGTCACAGCTGGCAAGATTCTTCTAGAAGTCACTCAGAAATCTTGCAGCTCAGGTCATCTAAGCGCCTATAGATCTGTGAGACTACTTGGTTTTCAGAAAACTTCAAAATACAGTTATTTTTTGCCAGTAGAAAAAGTATCAATATATAAATGCCATTTTTCTGTCACAGATGTTCTTTAAACTTTGAGTGCTGCAATTTCTACATAAAACAGTGAAAATTATTTTCACATGGTTAAAATGCATATAAAGGTGTTTTTACATGGGCAAAATATTATAATAATCCTTAGTATCCACCTTTGAAATAACTGATTCGTTTGAGCCAAGGCAGGAAATCATTAAAATGTTCTTTTTGGTTTTCTCTGAGTTTCTAAGTGCAATAGGAATATAAAGAATTATGAGAAATAGATTATTAATAGCACATACAGAATTCTGATAATATTTTAGTAGCACCAAGAAAATAAAGATTCTGTTTGTAAAATTTCTCTATTTAGGCAATTAATCATGTTTGCATCTATATGCCTGTAGGTAATGTGTATCACTTTTTGCTTACACTGACTGGCCAGATATGAAATACAATATTTAAGATTTTTACGTAAATTTTAGTTAATTTAACTTAATCAGGTCAAATACTAGTATTCCATGATAACTTGTTTGATATTGTTTTATATTACAGATTATCAGGCATAATACACAAGACCAAGGACTTCATTACTTGGAAAATAAATGCTTACTACATGTAACAATGAATTGATTTTTCTGCAGTGAAAAGGATGTGGAGAAAGCAGAATTACTCTTCTTAAGCTATAAAATTGTGAAAAATGAGTGTTTATGCCATCCTCACTGGAGAGGAAATTTATTTCCCTACATCAGCTTACATTATTAATTAATTATTTATAAAGTATACTAATTGGGAGACTTGGAGGGTGATACTTCTCCATATCTTACCCTTCCCCATAGCTAAGCTCTGTTGCTTCTGAGGGAGGTGAGAACCTTTGCCCCACTCTACACCAAAAAAGGTGTCATGGCTAAACACTTACTTTCAACTCTTTGCAGGCATTTTGAAAAATCCAAAAGCATGAAATTTGTAATCCTTATCTTAATGCAGAACTACAGAGCTTGTGGGGGATGTGCATGCAGGTCCTGGTCTCCCTGGGGCTCAGAAATAAGAGACATGACTGATACTAAGCCAGTTCAAGGAGTTCAAACCCAGGAAGATTCTCCAGCCTTATTCTTCCTTTCAAACCATGATCACAAGCCACGGAATTTCTTCCAAAAGAAAAATTAATTCTGTTCTGGAGAAATGTATCTAATCTTACTTTACAGGTTCAAGGTGTTAGTAAAGCTAAGTTGTTGAAGTATTTAATCGGTGTCATTTCTCTGAAATTTCATCTTCTTTTGTGAAATTTCAGCTACTTTGAAGTTGAGATGCCTAATTTCCATTTCTAGTCATAGGATCTTGTTATGTCATTGTCAGCAAGGTTCAAAGGCCTCCCACTATTTCATCTATTCATGATCAAGCACTTATTTAATAAGTTGAACTCTTTAAGACTCATATAATGGGGTTTATTCTTCCTATCCCTTAGTTCATTATTTTGGCCCTCCTTTGAACTGCCTTTGCATTTTTACGTCTTTCATCTGTGGACAACAGAGAAGATACAGCATTGCTTGCACTGGTCTTGCTAACACTGGATGCGGGTCCATAGCTGTTCACTGACAGATTTTCTGATTAGTCTGTTGTTGTTGGCAGTCTATTATGTACTCTTAGTGCTACATACAATCATTTCCATGTCAACTTTACTGTAATGTTCCTATAATACGCAGAGGAAATAGCCCTCTAGGGCTCTAGCTGTATACAATGTACTCATTATTTTGCAAGCAAAAAGCAGGTGAACTTTGTATATTTATTATTTCTCTACATTTGCTTTAGTAATATTTGTATTATATATTTAATATGTTAAAGTGCATCCGTAAATTATTTTAATCTCCAGTATATAGTTCTGCCCTGTATACTACAGAAAAGGTCACTTTTCTAACATGGCAGTGCAAAAGCTAAAAACACCTACCATCATATTAAATGAGAGCAAAAGTATTTAGCAAACCAAATGAGAACTAGTTCTTCAGTGTAAACCAGAATAGGAAGTGTGTCAGTGTCTCTTTATGCTGAGGTCTCATGTGTGGTTTCAGCTTTTTATTTTGTTATTCATATTTCTTTTATACATTTAGTCCTTCGAGGCACTTCTGGGCAGTTGCTAAAGCAGTTTTCCTCTTGGCACATGCTTCTCGTTGTATACACGGTCCGTCCTGCTGGCTGGGTGTAACTCATTAGTATCCTCCACCAAAAGCTGACCCTTCGCAACCAACCAGCAATTTCTGGACCTCACGAGGTGGCTGAGGAGACAAATTTATTGAAAATGTTTTCTAGGACTTTGATGCTTTGAATGGAATGATTGTGTCCAGTAGTTGTGTTTATGAATGTGTGTCAGGAGCGCACGCCAATGAGCAGTACTGTATTTTACCAGTACATATATAACTTAAATGTAGATGGCTACTTCAAATAGTACATAGAATGATTCTTAAAAGTGCCTGTAATGAAATGGTGATAGAAAAGAGCAGATGTTTTAAGGGAGATGGTTGCATGAAGATTTCTCTGAAATAGTCTGCAGAGAACTGATTTACAGCCATGAACAGTATTGCTGGAGGAAGGCTGATCACAAGCTACCTTCCAGTAAATACTTTGCTCCACTACTGCTGTGTTTATGTAAGGGACTGATTTGGATAATATAAATTTTTTTCTGTAAATTTTTTCCAAACAGTTGTTCTGGGCACTCAAATAATCATTTTTATAAGTGGCTGGAATTTTTAAAGTAACAGATACATCTGTTTCACATAATGTAATATATTTTGTTAGGATTCTCAACTGGAACCTAGTACAAAGCATACCGAAGTCATCAAAAAGTAAACTCCTTAGCTGTGTGCCACAGTAAGGCATCATGGTGTTAAGTACTGTAAGAAAAACAACATGTTATAGACAAATAGATAGACTGTGATTCTCAATTTCTTAGAAGTTATTGCTTGTGATTATTATTTTATGGTGTGATTATGTCTTTTATTATGAAAAAAGCATAGCAAAGCCTCATATTTCTTATTCATTTTTACATGTTAATTCTTCTGTCTTTAAAAATCTGTTTCTACAACTTCCTAAATAATCACTAAGGGTACACTTTATAAGGAAAATAAAATAAGAAGTAATGTTTATCTTGTCTTCAAGAGAAATATTTTTATTGAGATTCAGATAAGATTTTGGTCTTAAAAAAGTATTATTCATATTTGTCTAGAGCTTTCTTCCTCATTCTGGTTTACAGGGACTATGCCAACTTAGATTTGGCTTGTACACTGCATATAAACAAACTTTTATACAACTGAGACTGGCAGAAATATTTGTCACATTTTATTCTGATTTTATATATTTGATTCCAAACATTCTGTTCTGATGATTGAAATGCTATCATTGCACTCACTTCTGCCAGTTCTCAGGGGTGAGCCTTCTAATACATTATATTTGTCTCTAACAGGCTGTAGCTCCCAAATCACATGGTTGTGTGAGATTCAGCTTTCCTTTAAAAGGGAATTATGTTTCTAACACTCGGAGGAAAAGCTTGAATATATAAAGCCTATACATTTAAAAAATAGTCAAACACTCCTGGGATAAATAATGACAGTGGTCTTTTCACCCCCCCATCCAAAATACTTCCAAGTGCTTCAGCTTTTTTATGGCTTCATTTAGCAATGTTGCTTTGAATGTCCAGATTTGAAGACCAGTGAGGCTGCCTGCAGAGGTACTGACCCCTGCTGCATCTGCCCATCTGGGCCTTCGCAGCTGTCAAGAAAGTGAGGGGTGGTGTGGGGGCTTGAGCATAGAGCTGGAGATAAGGAGATGAGGTTAGAGTGGGTTTGCTCTTGGTGTTTTTTAAATAGGACACGTATAAGCAGAAATAAAGGTTTGGAGAGAGAAAAAGAAGACAAAGATGCATTAGGCAGAGCTGGAAACTGAAAACCTGAAAAAATAAGTTTAAAACTGTTCAGTTTTACCCCTACTAAAATTAGCCAGCCTTGACATTTTGTTGCTTTTGCTTTGAATCAGGCTGCATTCACAGGCACCTCTACATTATTCAAATGCAACCTATTTCACAGTGTTTTCAAAACAACTGTTCCTAAGGAGTTGTCAGAAAATAATGAGGATCTTTTGAGCCAGCCTTAAAGTCTTGCATTCCTGTGGCTGAGGAGCTTCTGTACTGGAATAATTTCTTGTTGGCAACCTGACTTAAGGGGGACAACTAATTGAAAATTTGATATAGAGCAAATTCAAAGAGCTGTAGATTAAAAAAGGTAATACTTTAAATACCATGGTATGCCTTCATCCGAAAAGCTGCCAAATGACTCAAGTTTATATGAAATGAATAGTAAGGATAGAAGCAACCTATATCCCCCACTCAGGAGAGACAGAAGTATCTAGAAAGATTATATATTCTTATTAACATTCTTATCAGTTGTACATGAGTGGGACTCAGGCTGAGCAAGAGGTACTGGTACATTCAGTCTATTTGAATATCACAGGGAAAATGAACTTCTTTTTTAACATTATTCTATAATGCATCCAGAGCCCTGGAGTTTGTGGTCCTGGTTTCAGATCACTCTTCACACAGACACATCTTTGTGTTTGCATGAAATTTCATTGGCTTTGAGAGCAATGCTGCACCACAACTGAAAAGTTTTAGGCATATTATATTATCCTCGAAACTGTGGGCTATATGATAACAATTTGTTTTTCCTGATAGCTGCTCACTCAGCAGAAAAGCTAAGTACCTGTTTAACTAGTAATATGGAGCAGATAACTTGTTGCTTGTGAAACAGGAAGACAGATGTCAAACTGGTCATAAAAAAGTCTGTCAGAAGATATCTATTTGTCTCCATTGTTTGGCAGAAAAATCTGGAAAGTTTCTTTACCACAAATTACATGGTTATGGCTAGAAGATTTAAAAAAACCCCTCACCTTTCTATAGAAAACAGAGGATTATTACTTTATCATTCTAGAGAATCCTCAGTTTCACCATGGATTTTTTATTACAATGTCCAGAAGATTTAACTTTTCATAACTTTTCTCTATCGTTAACAGTTCTTTGCCAAAATATGGCCCAAGGTTGGTGTGAGTGTGTTTGTGTTGCCATTATTATCTGCTTTCTTTTTGAGTGATCGTCTGGTTTTCCTCAGAAATTCAAAAGAAGAGAATTACAATGCTCGACTTCTTCTTTCTCATTAAATTATTTCCCAGCAAAGGTCCTTAAGTAAATCTTGTTGCAGGGTAGTGGGGAGCGAGACTGTTTTCTAGAATCTTATCTGAAAATAAGAAATTGAAATGCAGAATGTAAGGAGAAGGTGAACAAAATGTGTATTTGATAAAAATAAACAGGAACAGCTTGTATAACAAAGTCTGGGAAGAGATTCTCCATACTCGGAGTGAAAGTAACAGGGAGATAAGAGTTATTTAAACTAAACAAAATTGTCACAGGAACAAGTCTGTATGAGAACATACATTTGACTAAATTTAGTCAAATGTTAAAGTTAGAAGCTTATATAAATGTTAAAGTTAGAAGGTTATATAAATCAATGAAAAGAATTTGTGTAACAGTTTCAAAGAAGAAAGCAGCCGGAGGGAGAAGCTGTCTGCTTTTAAATTGGGAGAAAAAATCCTGTTTCACAAGAATCATTTACCTGCTTCTGAGGGGAAAAAAAACCCAGAGAAGTGCTGTGAAGCGCTTAGGAGCTGGGGACACACAGATGTTGGAGCCCCAAATTCATCCTCTAAGGCAGAAGAAGCAAAGCCATATATTGCACCTCATAGGAGGGAGGCCACAAGTCTTTACCATTTTTTCACTCTTTGAACTTACCTGGAGACCTGCTGGAAGCAGAGGCATAAAAGAATTTGTCACAGAGAAAAATGAGGGGTTTTTTTGGCACTGCAACAAATATGTCTCAATAGCAACAAAAACCCAAAAAACTCTGATAAATACCTTTAAAAAAATTATATATATCATATTTGGGATAATATTAAAAAACTTTAAAATACACAAATGATGATGATGATGATGATGATGATGATGATGATGATGATGATGATGAATGTATTTATTGTAGAATCCTAGAATCATAGGTTGATTTGGATTCGAAGGGACCTTAAAGATCATCTGGTATGCTGAGGTAAAAAAGGTATTTAAAAATTCAGTTTCTTCATAGAAAGCTCAAAGTGAGTAAAAGAATAGTCTACTTTAAAAAGCAGGAAATAAATTCAATGCTTATTACTACAAAGCTAATAAATCTTAAAAAGGCTTAGCTGAGTGAGGATGTGGCCCTGCCCTGAACTTATGGTTTCAGAACTTATGAGATAAAATTTTCCAAATAGAAAAAAAGGCACATGTGTAATCACTTAAAGGTTGAAGCTATTTAGGTGGAATGCTTTTTATTTTTATTTGGAGAGAGCCAAAGTCAAGCCAGAGCTCAAAAGGAAAATATGAAGATGCCAAAACTTGCTGGGACTACAAAAACACAAGCCTTGAGAAAATTCGTGGTAGACTCAAAAGTGCCTTGTAGCTGTGAGACATTGTTATCGCTTTATCCCTGAAAGGCTTAGTAAAAAAACATGTTTGTACCAAAGATCCCAAATTCTGTTATTTTTGTCAAAATGCAAGCTAGTTATCCAAGTAAAAAAAGATAAAACTGAATTAAGTGATCTGAAATTTGTTTATTTATGCAAATTTTTTTATTTATGTGTACATATATATATATATTTTAAAAGTTAGTGTATGTCTAGTTTGGCTAAACATTGATGAATTGTTTAGTGTTTTTCTTTCAAGAAATCACTCTGGAATTTGATACCACCAGAGTGCTGAGTATCCCTTTCTTCCCACTGGTTTCCCCTCAGCTCCCCTCGAGAAAGGAGTAACATTCCCCCTTTTCCAGGCGTCCTTGACTCAGAGTGCACCTGCTGCGTCTAAGAAAATGAAGCAGCTTTTCTACTTGCCCAGATATAACTTTTCAAAGGATCAAAACCATGTAAATTTGTAATAATTGTGAATAAACCAATTAAACAATTGCACATTCTGTAACTGACAGGGTGTGAGGCTGGAAAACCTCCTGTCCCCCTGAGCCTCATAGCTGGGTAAATGAAGACATAAAATAGCTGAATGATTTTTACTCAGGGTCTAGTCTGGGAGTGTGAAGTATCAACTCTTTGGGAGAAGTCACTTTTGCAGGGACATCTGTGTGACACTTAAAAGCAATAATTGTTTTTAAAAATGTATGAAGAACTCTCCAACAAACATGTTTTGTCCTTCGCTTCCCTTTGAAACTTGTTATTCATTCTTCTTCTCTCCTTTTGATGTCAAATCAGAATTTAGGCTGGCCTTATAACCCTGAAACATTTGGAAATTGTAAATCCAGAATCAAAACCCTTGATCTGAGTAATTAGGAGATAATGAAATACTTAGTTTTTTCACTTTAGATTTCTTATTTGGGAAAAAAAGTACTTTTATGCTTCTTACACTCTAGTGACACAATGTTCTCATGAGGACATGCCTTCCTACCGTCACTTTTTTGCAGAAAACATACCTTGTAGTAGTGGAAGCTGATTCCAATTTTTCAGAAACTCTATTTACTGCTTGATCACTGACTTTAGTATTAGAAGACTGGGTTCTTAGAGTGCACATCTCTGACTCCACCTGTGCAGGACTCTTTGATCCTGCTGCCTCGTTTTCAGTGATGTTTGCCAAAGATGATGCACTGGACTTGTAGAAGAAGCAAGGCAGACTTAAATGTAAACTTCTTATTATTTACAAAGAAATATTGAGTTGGTATTGGCTATTTTCTATTTTAAAACCTATCTTTAGAAAACTGACAATTGACAGTGCTTTCATGTGCTAAAAAACAGACTGGCAAAAAGCTTAAAGCTTAAATTATTTCCATTAGAGTGCAGGTGTTAGTGGAAAACAAACACTGGCACAGTAAACAAGTATTAAAAATACTGCAAATACCAGTTTTAATGATGGATAAAAATAAACTGGTCTGGATCCAGGTGTAGGTATAGGCTCGACGTATGTTAGAGGGATAAGCGGATGCATGGATCAGCCTAAGGTTAGGTTATCATATGGCATTTGATATTGATTTTTTTGGGGCAGAGATTTAACTCTGCCTGAAAAATCCATTCCTCAAATTCATGGCTGGTAACCATTTCAAAGTACTGAAAGATTCGTATGTAACACACTGACTAGTATCCCCTTCTAAAATGCCTTAAAAGGTTCATCATGAAGGAATTTTTCCAAGAATACCCTGACAGTTTTTTGGACAAGGTCGGTAGCAATCCAGTGATCAATGCTGTGTTTGGCCACATAGTTCCTAAATTATTTTATCCTGTTAATGCTTGATCTGAGAGTGGTTCATATCTGAATTTAAGAATAAAGCAATGCAAGCTCGTTTTCAAAACAAAATTATAGACCTTCTTCAAATAAGTGACAGCATGTTCCCAACACAGCTTGTGGCGAAACTGCCAAATGGTTAAGTAGGGAACATATTTATTAAGATCTGTGTGTAAATACTAGACCTGAATTTACATCAACCTGTTTGTCAAGGCAACCAGATGTGGGAGGTGAGAGACAAAGGAACACTTCTTCCTACTTGCAGTATATTTGTGGGGGTCTGAAATTATGGGCATGCATAAACTGAAAAATATACATAACTGTTCTTATAGTTTGCTAAAGATAAAGCAATGTACCCTGAAGTTACATGGTAAATCTTTGACTATATTATAGTCATGTTAATGTTCTATATCTACACTACAACTGTTTTACAATGTCTAAAGGAAGTCTTGACAAAATTTTTTTTCTGAAGACGTTGCAATAGAACAAACTGGAAAGTGGAAAGCTACGTTTTCATAAGAAAAATGGAGTTAAAATATCTGATGCTATCACACGAACAGTCCAGTTCTTAGGGCAGTTTTCTGTCAAGAAAAAGGCAATAAAAGGTTTGAGATCTGCCACCTGATATCTTTGATACTCTGGGTTTAGTTAGTATGTAGCATCTCTAAATATCTCATTTCGTACTCTTCCTTGCTCTATTACTCACCCTTTTGCATTGCTGATATGTCATGGAGCTACAAATAATTGTACCACAACATTCATTATTTACGAAGTGGGGCCTCACTTATCTGCAGTGCTTTGCACTAGTTAATGGTGAAGCTTACAAGAAGCTTCTGGAAGCTTCTGGAACAGCTACATGGATAGGTCCTTGGAGAGCACATCATAACTTAAAAAAATGTATATTAAATTCTTCCTATTTTTAATGGCATGCTAAATTTAATTATTAGTAGGATTTTATCGTGTTGAGTCATTCCTCAGAAGAGAGTATCTGAGATTGAGCTATTGATGCAGGATTAGTGGAATTTCTATTTACTCACAGATTTCAAAACAAGATAGATGGGTATTTCTACAGGGAGAAATTAATAGCATTTGCAACGCCTCTGGAAATTAATTAAAACCTTTTATAGGTAAATTAACGGAAGCAAGTAATGGACTGTGAAGACCCATGTTTTTAATGCAGGTCCAGGGCATGGTATTGCTGGGTATTTTGATGTTGTCCCAGTTGAATAATCATTTGTTCATTCATATTTTCTATTTTTAAAATATTTAAAATTGGCTTTTAGCTATGCAGGAGCACTCTACTCTTCATTTCCACTGGTAGGTGATTTGATTATTGAAAGACTAAATTCTGAGTCAGTTGCTGTTGCAGACCCATCAGAATGGAACTACTCTCTTCATGGAATCACCATAAGCTCATTGTTTTGTGTTTTGTCTCTGCAATATATCAAAAGGAAAGCCAGACTATTGATTTGATCTAATTTAATCCATTTACCGGGGACACAAAGCTGAGTTAATACTGCAATGGGAACCATGCAGAATTTTCAGACTTTTTTATGTAATTATGAAGGCACAGGTGCATCTAAATTTCATCTGATTTACTTCTATGTTATAATAGGTTTTCTTTAGACTTATATGCAAGAATGGAATGAGAAATGTAAATAAAAATACATCGTTTTTAATCTCAAAGGGAAACAGCTGCTATTTGGAATAGACATTTATGGCATCAAATAATTGTTGAACTTTTGAGGTCACATAGTTCCAAATTTTCTATGCTGATAACTCTGCAAAACTCTGGAAAGTTTAAAGAAGTGACAAAATTGTCACGTACTACAAAGCAAATCAATTCTAATTAGTGCTAATGGAAATCTGTGAAATTTGTGCCAATTGTTGACAAGCAGGATGGAAGGAACAGTTAAAACTCTTCCAATCTGAAGTCAGGATTAAACAATTATGCATTCACTAGGTTATGTAGTTATCATTGCCAAGTTTCCTTTGTGAAAAATATGTTCTCTTTTAGGAGCTATCTATGAAAGATTTAGAGTTATAGAATTAACCTCTTTTTTCTGTTGAGAAGTTACCAAACTGAAAGGTGAAGCCAGGTATTGCAGAGAATTCGTAAAACCATAATGCAGTAGAGCAATGTATACAGATCAGAGTGCTAAGGCCTCTTCAGTCCTAAAATCCATTATAAGGGAGGCACGCATTTTACAGGTTAAGTAAAAACAGAGTAGAGACTGAAGTAAGATATTTTTTTCATCTGTAATACTCTTTAAGAAGACTGAAAATTATCACCGCCTTTACAAACCTTGTTGATTTTCGCGCCAGTGAAACTGAATTTAAGACTGCTTGTTTTGTTGCAGAATCACAATTTTAGCTGAAATGTTGCTTTATCTTGCCAAAGCATATTTGCTCATGTAGTGCACCTGCTTCATCACTGATGTCAGCTGAGCCCTGGATAGGGTGATTTCTAGATAAACACTACTGCAGAACCAGCCATAATAGTATAAAACTTATGAGCAATTGCTCTCTTTCTATCAGGAAGAAAAAAAAAAGAAAAGGAACCAGCAGGCTTGAGATAGGGAGTCTGTTAGAGCAGCATTTGCCGGAATTATGGGGGCGACGTTAACCACCCAAACCATCAGTATAAACATATTTTAACTGCTGAAGTGGCCCACAGGAAGTCAGAAACCTTCTCTGTCCTCTCACGCACCTCACACGTGTACGTGACTAAGTGAGGTCTGACCTGGTTTGTAGGGTTCAGTTAGAAAAATTAAGTGTAATGTGAAAGGCCTTGCAGCTTTCTGTACACAGACCAGGTCACTCCCCAAAGGTGAGAGCTGCCTAGTGGGAACATGATGCTCCTTCTGAGAGGTTCTGGTGCTGACCACAACCAGCAGCTGGACACCCTGCCCTGCCAATGGCCACCCCATTCACAGGGCGCTCCGGAGCAGCCCCCAAATGTCCCCCACCTCAGGCCACCCTCCAGGGAGAGGATTCCACCTCAGCCCTCAGGGTGCAGGTCAGCCAGCATCCATGTGGTAAAGCAGGCATGAAAGTAGTCCTGACTAAATATAGTCCTGACTAAAGTTCCATGAGCTGGGAAGACAGCATCGTTAGTGGAGCATCGTTAAGCAAACCAGTTAATGCCCAGGCTTCCTCTGTGCCCTGCAGTTGCCATTCACTGTGCTTGGGAGAACCACAAATGCGGCTTGTTGGCCGAGAAAAAAGCACCTTTCTTTTGTGCTCAAAGAGGAGTTTAAACAGGTTATTTTCAAGATGTGTGGCAAACTGTTCATAGAATCATAGAATTTTTAATGTTAGAAGAGACCTCTAATATCGTAGAGTAAAACCTTTAACCCAAACTCACAGTGTTCACCACTAAACTGTGTCCCCGCGTGGCACAACTACATGTTTTTCAAACACTTCCAGGAACAGTGACTCCATCACTTCCATGAGCAGTCTGTTCTGATGCTTGAACACCCTTTCGGTGTAGAAACTTTTCCTAACATCCAATCTAAACCTCCCCTGGTGCAGCCTCAGGCCATTTTCTCTTGTTCTGTTAGTTGCCTGGGAGAAGAGACCGACCCTCACCTGCAACCTCCTTTCAGGGAGCTACAGAAAGTGATGAGGTCTGCCCTAAGACTCCTATTCTCCGGGCTAAACACCCTGAGAAGCTTCCTCAGCCACTTCTCGTAAGAAGAGCTCCAGCCCCTTCACCAGCTTTGTTGTCCTTCTCTGGACAAGAAGTTCTTTCCATTTTCCTGGTTTTATGATATCTATTACCACTGTGTCATCGCCTAGGTGGCAATGTGTATTCCCTGAGCAGAAGGATGCTGCTGATAATTTTGGATTTGATGAATGAAACATTAATTTTGTTTTCTTTATAGTAGCTCTTTTTTTTCTTTTTTTCTGGAGAAGGATATGTTGTGCAAAAATTCATTAACAATTTGAGATTTCCAAATACTGCCATAAATAAGAAGGTCTGCAGAATATTCCTGAATTTCTTCACCTTACTGTTACTTGTTCTGTGTTGTCTTCTACAAAAGTGTTCTTCTGAAATACTGTTGATCCAAATTCTGTCCAGTTTCAGGCACTCCAGGGTCTGCCAACTTCTGGCTGGCTTCAGTAGTGCAGAGTGCTCTGCAAAAGGCACAACCAAATTCCAACTCATTCTTCACCTCTCTGCATTTGCTCTGGAGAGGGAAAGAGAGATAATTAAGCAGAAAGAATGTGGAATGATTCCTATCCATGTGTCTTTGAATGCGAATTATCCTCTGTGAGCTGGAGAAGAGATTCTTGCATCATTTTATGTCAAAGAAAGAAGAACAGGCCCAGGTAGGCTAAAAGTTATTCCAACACAAAAAAGCAAATCTAAATCTGCTAAAGTATTTCTGTTAAATTAAAACAATATTTTTTTACTAATTAATTAGTGCTAGCTCTAAAATATGATAGTTCCTGTAGATTTGTCTTTTAAATAGCCATTAAGAGGAAAAAGATAAAATGTAAAAGTGATAAAGAATTAACGAACGGAGATTTTAGATCCCACAGACCACTGTTCAGACTATTAAAATAAACTGAAATACTGCATAATTTATGATGTAGGGTTAAAATAATCGATTTAAAAAATTAAACAGAGTTGAAGAGGTAGGAATTTATTAGAGTTGAACAGCATATGGCATTTTTGAAGAAATTTATATTGTGCTATGTAAGGAATGTTACTGAATTAAATTTAATGAGCAGAGAACATGTACTCATCTGTATGGTTCCCAGTGATTGCAGGTAACCCGAGATGAAAGAAAAATAAATGGGCTTCTAGAAGTTCTAGTAATTTTTGCCTAGATTCATCTTACTTTATTTCAGCCATCAAAAAAGATACAGCTCTAATCTAAAGTAGTCATCCAGGCTCTCTCTGTAGTCAGTGGAGAGAAAGAGCTATCTCCAGAGAGTTATTCATTCCATCTTAACATAGATGAGATGAATTACTTTTTTTCAGTGTCCATCTCTCTTCATTGAATACAGAGGAGTGTAGATGGTTAATCTAGACTACGAATGCAATTTATTTCTCCAGTGCTTTGTTCTCCAAAGTATAGATGTTTAGCATAAGGATTGGGCTACAACAATTCAAGGCTTTTAAAATTTTTTGGCTCTAGGACGCAACCCACTGAGGATTTCATGGTTAGCATCTCTGGAAGCATCGATACAGCATCCATCAGCAGGGCTGACCTGGTAA
Organism: Cnemophilus loriae; assembly: GCA_013397755.1. Taxonomy (NCBI): domain Eukaryota; kingdom Metazoa; phylum Chordata; class Aves; order Passeriformes; family Corvidae; genus Cnemophilus; species Cnemophilus loriae. Next base: position 1,335,766 of record VZTF01007181.1, on the reverse strand, counting down.
TTGTGTAACTTCCTTTGTGGCTGCTTTTCCAACCACTGAGAACACAGTCAAATGTGCTGTAATGTGACCATTACAGAGATTGACAAGGTTCTTGCTATTAGAAATTCATATGTTCATCTGGACTGTTGTATAGCCTGTACCTGCCACACCTTCTGATTTGGGCGATGGAACTGGTGACAGAAAGCACTTGAAAGCAAAGAAAGTGAAGAGTCCATGTGGCTCCTCCATCTGCTACCTTGTGTTTCCTCCCTCCCCCACAGTACAGGTGCACGTATCTTCATACAGGCTGTCTACGCAAATGTCCTTCCATAGTTTGTGTGTGTACCATGAAAACAAAGATTACAAACGCCAGTCACCAACACTTATCAGTTATTTTATTTTTCTTCTTATAGCAGGTTTCACTTGTGGTGAGAAATCAGCACTTCATCTGTTGGTGCTAATTAGCCTGTGTTGTGATCTCCACAGCAATATCACTTCTGAAGCATGTTTTTAAGGGAGTTGAGTGAAATGCCAGATATCAAGAGTTCATATTAAGATCACTAATCCAAAAACTGAGATTTAGCCACCCTTTGATACATTAACATTTCTGCTTAAGCATCTGAGGATACTTAAGAAACCCAAACCTTCACCTTTAACTAAATTGGAATTTCTAAATATAAGTGCTTTAATAGTCTTTAAATAAAAATGACAGTGAAGCACGAATGGACTTTATTAAATCTGGCATATTGTGCTGATAGGGCAAACAAAGCAACACAAGAGCAAACTGAGACTGAAATAAATCAGATTTTCTGAGTAAAATGATTAAATTCTCCCCCTTCCCATCCTTTCCCTTCATGTACACAAGACTCAAATTCAGTATCACACATCAATATACTAACAATATTTTTGAAGGGAGGGACATATTGGTAGTCGTAAGGAACAACATCACTGTGCAAGAGTATTACAGCCCTTATTTTGAAAAGACGTCCAACACTATGCTTCGGGGCTTAAGTTGTTCTGTTAGTATTAGCAAGTGGAGGACTGGTAGTNTTTTTTTTTTTTTTTGATCCAGCATGGAATTTCTTACTTTGACTGCTTTGTTTGCTGATTGTGCAAGTTGCAAATTGAAGCAGAGAGGATTGAGGCAGTGGGGACGAAGAGGGGAGAGAAGGAAAAGAAATAACATACAAATTGAGTATGGAGTGTGACAGTTGTGCAACAAATGAAAAAGGAAGCATAACAGGGTTGTCAGGAAGATGCTAAATGATTCTTCACAGAGACACGTGCATCTATAAGAGACAAACTACCCTTTCCATCATCCCTTCCCCTCTCTTGTCCCATGAAACCCACTTATAGTTCGGTTTCAACAAGTATTACAACTTTACAATTTTGATATGTCCATGAGGAAAATTGCCTCAGCAAGTGATGTGGTGCCTAATCCTCATATTTCCTGCATCTCACTTAGATTTAGCGATTTCAAAATTGTATAGCAACAGACTAGGAAAGCTAGTTTGTGCTGTTGTCCTCTGAGACTGCAACAAAGATTTTCTTTGCATTGCATTCTTACAGGAAATCATCTCTGTGTCATCCTCTGCTATTAGTACCTGTGCTGAACAGTATAGTCCATATGACACTTGAACAGAGAACAAATGTATCTGAGATCCTTAAGCAAGATTTTCATTGCCAAAGCTAAATTCCTGGGCTTAAGATGGAAGTTTGTCTTATCTAAGTGAGTTTAACTGCTAATTAGTACTGAGTTCATGCTAAATTGTTGTGGTTCACAAAGTGTCTTTAAAAGATATCTGAGTAGAAATCTTGTGCCAGTGAAGCTGTCTTTCTCTTTATTCATCTAGACAGGGGTAGAAGGTTCCTTCATTACAGAGTTGCTATTGGTGTCTGAGCTAAATAACACATTTACACAAAGCAGCTTTGAGGATGCTCTTTACACTTCTTGTCGATCTAAAGAGCTCTTCTTTCTACACAGCAGCATTTCTGAACATATTCACAGGTGACCTTATTTCCAGTCTCTTGACCTTATTTCTGAGGTCTATCATCAGGCCTTAATTCATTTTATAGTCCTTAAAAAAGCTTTAATAAATATAGGTAAAAGCTTAGCAAAGCATAAGTGAAAGCCGCAGATAATACAGACTTGTATTTAGTTATATGAATAGAAAATAAGATGACTGGAAACTGTCATCAGGAAGGAGAATCAGAAATAACAAATGATTCAGGGCTTTTCACAGGCAAAGTTTGAAAGGCATTTTAATTCAAAATGGACCAATAGATTTGTTTTAAGACATGAAATAATTCAAAATAATTAAAGCAAAATATGTGTATTTATTTGTCTTATGTGGCTGAGAATCATGTAATAATATTCACTTAACCCATTCAGAGTAAGAAAATAATTCTGCATTACAGACATGACTATAAGGAGATGCTATGCTTTAAAATGGTATTCACCTTGCACTAAACTTATGTTCAGGAACAGGTTCTAGTTTCCTTTGAGTTCAGTCCCCAGGGTCTTTGAAACTGTGTCTCTAAACTGAAGTTAGCTGCCTTTCAAATGAAATGGTGATTCATTAGTGATATTCAAGTTAATATTTGAAGTTTTGAGTGCAAACATTTCTCTTTTTGTTTATTATCCAGGCACTCTGATTTTATGCTGCTTTTGTGTGTAAACTCTCTATTTTTGTCTGCAGTGCACTATTCTTTATTTATCACTGTATTTGAGATTATGATTTTTAAATGCAGTTCTTAGCCTGAGAACCAGGCTTCTTTGGCAGCTGTTGGTTGCCAGGTTTGATTGCAAGAACTAGTTTTGCAACAGAATTTCCATCAAGTTCATGAATTTACTGATAATTTGTATGACCTCAAGTGGCTTTATATTTCTTCTTTGGGAGCTCTTGGTTTAGCACTTGAGAGTTTTATGAGCTAGTTTTAAAGCTGGTTTTACTCCTACTATTTTTTTTTTTAATTTTATAAATATGTTTTATTTTATGTTCATTTATGTGATTTTATTCATTCCATTTACACATTTTATTTGTTTATTTTTTCTCTCTCTTCAAAGCTCTTGATATGCATTACACCTGTTAACAATAATTTAAAAAAAAATGGTTATTTTAGGGAGTACTCTGAAAACAAATCTGTTTTATGCTGTTTTCAGCATAAAATTCTGCCTTTAATTGGGAGATATTATTTGTCAAAGGACATAAGTTCCTCAGCTATCCTTGGAGGGGGCAATGCACCCTTATCATAAATTGCTGAAACAGGTGCAGAAAAATCTTCAGTGTGTGCAATACCTATTTGCTAGCATTCACATTTCATGACCTCCAGTAAAATGAAGATGGAAAATGCACCCAGTAATCACAGGTATCTTGCAGTACCACTTGATTACAGTGTTCCTTTCTTGGTTTATGTGTCCCTTTCTTCGTTTGCCTGTATATTGTCTAATCTACCCATCCAATCCACACTTTATATGCAAAATATATGTAAGTATTTAAAATACAAATTCAGAACTGTGTCAGGAAAACTACTGTTGGGAAAAACCCTCCCACATAAGCAAAATCTATATTTAAAAGACTGTCTTCTCTTGCACAGAGCAGAAAAAGTCATAATAGTGACATCTTGGTCTTGTCCAATAGAAAGAGTAGAAATAGGAGAAATGTATATAATCAGTCCCTTCATGGACTTAAGAAGAAACAGTAAATGTCAGTGACTATTTCAAAATGAGGAAAGAAGGACAAGGATTGTCAATGTGTGTAAGACTTTTATGTGAAATAGGAACTGAACTATTCAGCCTTGTCTGGACTAAGTATGACATGAAAGTTTTGGGATATTCTAACTTAAAAAGATAGAATGAAGGAATGGATTTTAAAGTCCTCCTGTTATCTCCCGGGGGAAATATTTGGATTATAGGAATCTGGTTCCTATCACTAATGGCATCTGTTCTTGACAGCCTTGGATCTTCAAACAAGTTTTCATTGCAGCACAAGAAAGTTAAAATCCAGGAAGAGACTCAATGTTTACTGAAGTCAGAAACCTTTTGGTTAAGAATGGTGTTAGGTTAAGGTGATGGCATCTTTTGTAACATTCATCTCCTTCATGTAAAACTCATAGTTTTACAGAAATGGTAGTGCCATGGATTCTCAAATTCACTCTGTCAGTTTTAAAAGGTCACTATTTATATTACTGAGTACTGTACATTCCTTAAAATTTACATCATGACTCTTCATAATTTCAGTTGTCACTTTAAGTGAAAGTATCTCAGATATAACTGCCCTTTGATAGCTGTTAAATCTTGCATGTTGCAGGACTGCACTCAGACCATGTTCTTTTCAAAAAGATTCAGAAGTCCGGTTAAAAAATATTATTAAAATGCTGGGCTGAATATATTTACAGCTTTTTAATTGTTGTATTAGTCTGTAAGAATTTCATATAGTCATACATGTGAATGGACTGGTTTTCACTCGGCAGTAGAGTTTTGTGGTGTGTAGGCTGCTTTCCCGAAATCTCTGGAGCTGTCAGGTTTTGTGCATCCTGTGTCCATGCTACTAAGTAAAGGAGGGCCAAGAAGGGGCCATTACTACTCAGAATTAATGCAAACGACTGGGTCATGTCTGGATATCTTAGGACTTGTCTCTGCTATAGGAGAGCTGCCTTGAAAAGATCTTTCTGAAGTGAACTGAAGGCATTGCTGTCTAATGGTGACATGATGCAGGTGATTTGGGATCCACTCCCCCTTCCATTTGTGTATTTTTTTTTTCTTACATTGCTTGCTCAACTTTCTAATGAAATCAAAGTTATTTTTATGTATAATTTATTACTGAGTTCTTACTATTACATCTATTACAAAAATATGGTTAAATCAAAGCTGTAATTAACTTACTAGATCAATGATTCCCATTAGTCACATCAGCAATTAGATTTACTGGATAACCATTTTTGTTTTGATTATATGGCTGTAGCTGAAAGATACTCCATCATTTTAATTCCCTCTTGATGAAATTTAAGGAAGGACTCCCAGATACAGTGTTTTAAATCATGAGGGTGCTGATCTGGTGAAAGTATCTGTAGATCATAAATTTATACTAGATTTTTGTGCTTAGAACATGAACTAAGGGATTAAAGCTTGCTGAATCCTCCAGAATAGAAAAGTTGTAAAGGAACTGTGAATCCTCCTTGATCTGTCAAAGAAGTTGCCTTGTAGAGTGTGGCCACTTGTTAAAAGGCGTATGAGGCTGAATACCTGTAATCTTAGAAGAAAAAGCATTGTAAAGATGCTTTTGAAAGACAAGTGGGGATTTGAGGAGACAGGGTTCTAGAAGGAAAATGAGGATTTTTTAGAGTCAAAGCCTTGAGAGTCCAGGAGCCATTAAAAAAGTTGACTTTATTTCTATTTATGATAAAAATCTCTGGTTATAGAGAGCTATGCAAATGGCATCATTTTAGTTCTATCACTGGTGTTCCTTTATTTCTGGTAAAAATCCAATAGTCTCAGGAGATCTGTCTGCAGTAGAGATGTATTATTTTATCCACAGATTTTCTGAACTATGTAACCAACACTTTCTCAGGAAAAATCAGATGAGAAAACAGGCTATGGAACTTGGACAGGTGTCACTGTTACATTTTTGGAGGCTGGCTTTTAACACCCAAGTCGGTGTACAAATAATCTGTATCCTTCCACTGCATAATTTGAGTGTGTTTGCTGACAGCAGAATCTAGTCATAATGAAAAATTACAGATGGAGAGCAAAGGGGTAATATATTGAGAGAGTGTAGAGTAGTTATCATTTGTGACAAGGGATAAGAAGCCAACGAGATAAAATAACTGAGCCTTTTCTTTCTTTGATAAATTCATACATATTTATGGAAAAAGGATGATCTTAAAGCTATTTCCAGTTTCATGGATTGTTTTGTTTATGTTCAGCTATAATCCTTATGGTTTTAGGAAAGTACCTCATGCTGTGTCCCTTATTGTAAATCATCAATGCCATGATTGCTATGAGATAAGTAAGAGTAAGATTACATTATCCAATTGCTATCACATGCCTTTACTTTGCAACTTCAGTTGATACATTTTCATTTCGGGAAGATTTTTAAAAAGTTATTTCTTTAGTTATAGTAAGTGTGGATGTGAGATATGTTGATTTGAGCTTTTATAGGTGTTGGTGGATAAAATGAATATATAGGAAAGAACAGTAGCACTAACTGCACCAGTTTTAGTATAAAAATTGCAAGTAGGTCAAATAATTGCAGCAATTACTTTGGTTAGTTAAAAGTAGGGAAATGGAAAATTGCTTAGAAATATTTATCAGTTTACAATGGGATATGAGATAGAATATCCAATCCAGTTTAAGGATAACAAAGAGTTAGAGAAGGTAGAATACAGTAATAACCTGTCCAGAATCAGGCTTGGATACCAGTGATAAAATAATGAAGAAAAATATCATGGTAACATCATGGACTGTTGATGATCAGCAGGTCGGTTTTATTTCTAAACTGAAGGTGGAATGGTGGAAGGTGGCTGTGACACATGTGGTGCACTTGGTTTTTTTTGTGGTAAGTGCTCAGTGTACATCTAAGCTTGACCAGGAAAACCTGCTATGATGTATTCCACAAAAGGTTTGTGGCACACTCTTGAAGGCTTGTGACTGGGAAAGATGACACAGCAGTTAAGGACCATCGTCTTTTACGGCTTCAGAACTGCTGGTCCAGTGCCTCACAACAGTGGATTGTCTCCTCAGCAGTAGCTTGATCTGCTGTAAATATTCAGCTTGTCTCTGTGGAAGAAAGAAAGGACTGCTTTTCTCAACAGGAGAACAGATTATCACCCCAATCCTGCAATGCTTTTAAAAGACAAGGATGCAGCATATTCCTTGGTTAAGCCTGGCTTGGCATGGCTAAGTTTGTGCTCCCTTGTTTTCTAGTCTATTTGTCTAAAAGAAGCATTAATGAGGAATCCAGAAAGCCAAGGAATAACTACTAAAAGATGACTTGATACTTTGATGAAGAGTATGCAAATGTGAGTGTGGGCTTGGACTGCATAGGCATTGATTACAGGATCTAAAGCAAGTGCGCTGCGGAGTTTTATGAGCTGAACAAGTACCCTGGTCCATGGTCAGAGTTTGCCAGAGACCATGGCTTTGGACAGTCAGACTGGAAATGCTGACTGGGTTGTGCTTATCCTCATTTGACTGGGAAGCACTTGGTATTCTGACTGTAGGTTTTTCCATGCTGGATACTGTAAAGATCAGGGATTGGTCATAACATCCAACATAGAATATGGAGGTTTTGTTTTGTTTCTTTTTTTCTGTTAAAAGAAATCTTTGAGTTTAATAACATAATGATGTTGAGACAAAAATTTCTAATGTGCTTTATTTTNAATCTTTGAGTTTAATAACATAATATGCAGAACTTTTTTGATGTTGAGACAAATATTTCTAATGTGCTTTATTTGCAATTCACACCCTTGCATCTGAAATGAGAAAGGATGTGGAGCCTTGTTTGTATCTTTAATCTATAGAAGTTAAATTCGAGAAGCTTCACCCATTTTTTAATTTACAAGCATACCAGAGACGAAAGTGAAATCCACTTTCACATCAGGAAGGGAACTTTTTGTAAGTTACACCTCTTGCTCCACAGAAAGTGCAGTTGCAATTGGCATCCCACCCTCAAAGATCCATTAAACTGGATGTAACAGAAGTTTCCAGACACAGACATACAACTGTTCTGTGGGCCTTGGTGCATTAATGCATTTGATTCAAACACAGTAGGAAAAGGTTCCAGTTCGGAGAGGAAAAGAATTTGCTTAAACTCATTTAGCTTTTAAAAGACCTGAACATGCTGTCTTGGCACAAAACATTGGCTTAATTTTTTTTTTCTCACTGTAATTTAGATATTTGTAGTAGAAATGCAAAAATATATTAGCATTTTACAGAAAATGTGTCAAGAAGGAAAATACTACACAGGTAAGTATTTTGCTTGCAATTTTTAAACATGGTATTGGAGATTTTATTTTCCCAAAGTTAATCTGGACTTGAAGAACAAAGAAAGGAAAAATGATGCTAAACCACTGATCATTCTAACAGTAATTGCTCTCAATTGTTGTTGTGAATGAGTGGTTTAGGTCACTTAGGGGTGTGTGTCCTTCCTAAAGATACAAATATTGAGTGCGCAGGTGATTTTCAGCATAATCTTAAGAACCATGATAGAAGTAGTTTAGTGTTCCAGAAATTCCTCTCCACAGAACTTAGTCGACCTGCCCATCAGAACCCATTGATGAATTCATTCATCACTTCGAGTTTGTAATCATTAGTAATGAGCACTGCCATTCTCTTTGGAGATCTAAGAGGCCATTGCGCTGTCTCTGCCCTGTGCGTGCCAAACTTCCCAATAGCTAAAATGTTTTTATGGGTGAACTGTGTAAAGCTTTCCTGGAGCCACTCCCTAATTTTATAAGTTGTCATATTGGTAATGATATGTATTTTTGGCATGGAAATTTATAAGTAGTGATACATTTATTTATGTTACTGTGTGTGACAGTAGTAGTGCTGTTTGTGAATGTAAAGAAATGCAAGCTAACAGTCCTTTACTAATTTAAGGGCCGAAATCTGTGTGCACTATGCATAATTGGATTTGTTAATGCAGAGATTTTCTGCCAGAATTTATGCTTAGCTGTCTAAAAGAAAGATAACCAGTGGAAAAAGGATTTCTATTTTTACTGTATGGATCTTCATGTCAGTCAAGGATGCTAAAAGTCCACCAATCAAAATAAATTTTCTAAATAAATTTTTAATATATGCTTGCTTAAAATGTGGGATTTCTGAATTGTATAGCTGTATCTCTAGTCTTGTACACTGGATTACAATGTGCCCCCAAATGTATTTCTATTTTCCTTATGAAATATTAGTTCCCTAGAGGAAAACATTTGAATATCTCCCATACGGCCCAACTTATGAAGCTACAGAATAATTAGATATTTTAGTTTTTAAATGAGTTTATCTGTGTTCCATATAAACATAGTACTTTATGTTTATATCGGCAGCCTACGAAACATATTGTGATATAGCAATATTACGTATGAGATATGGTTTAACATTGAAAATTTTATTTATTTATTCTTATTTCATTAGGCTGTTAAATCTTAATGACAGTACATTCAGATCAAACCAAAGTATGCAGCTTTTTACTAATATTATCCAGTGATAGGAATAGTAATTTAAAAAGCCAGTGAATATGTCAAATGAAAAAGAACAACATGAATATTTTCAAAATTAATTAATGAATCCCTATTGCCTCATTTTATCTTTGTTCTATTATAGATGCTTGTTTTACTTTGCCTATTTCCTTGAATTCTTAGATATTCAATCTGCAGAAGACAACTTCCCCCATTTCTAGTCTAATGACTGCATCTATCACTTCTGCTGTAGCTTCCTATATTACACTGTTCATTCTAATACTTGAGCTGTATGTTATGTAAAGATGAAAAAGGAATCTTCATTGAATATTAGAAGGTTTTTTTCAACCCTTATTCAACAATTTGTTTCATCTGGTGGGTCTATAACATATGACAGAGGAAATCTGACAGTCAACTCAGAAAGATATCTCAAATTTGGCCTAGTACTCGAGGCGTAATTCCTTTCATCCTTCTTGAAGCTGATGCATGTATTGTATTTTTCATGTCAAATTCTGGCTGATTGTTTACCCCCTGGTATCCCTGCCTTTGTTATTGTGAGGGCTCCAGGAGAGGCCCCTAGGAAAAAAGCGGTCACATAATTTCTCTTGGTACATATCATTTTTTAATTTTCCCAGACTCCTGCTACTATAGAAGATATTGGTTAAATACAAGAAAAAACCCATTCTATTTGTTCCCCAGATAAACATAAACCCCAGTATCAATTTGTTCTTTCCTGTAACACTGTCAAGATAAACATACAGTTATAAGTCACATGGTTGTTATAACAATGACCACTTTTTATATTTCAGCATTGGACTGGTAAGACAATTAACAAAACTCAAAATGACAGAGAAAATGTTTCTCTTAATCAGAAAATGCATGCATTTCAACCAAATACCTAATTTACACCTGATTCCTGAAACTGTACTCACCAAATGAACTAGACTGAATAGATGAATATCAATGAAGGGCCTGTTTGTTTTTTTGGGGGGATGGGGAAAAAGATACCCTGGTATGTGATATGTGTGTCCTATGTGATGCCCTGACATCAGGAAGAACTGCACAATCTGATGCTGACTCCTGTTATTTAGCACACATAATTTTTAATCTCTCTATCTCAGTTAATGCAAGCTGTTGAAGAGATGAAGCCAGTACCAGAAGGATTTTCTAAAGGATTATGTTTAGTAAGACTTTCACAGCAAGACTCAAAAACTCTTGTGACACCGGGAACTTCGAGGTGATAAACCTGAAGCAGCTCGTTCCTCCCTTTTCCCCCATGAGGTGATGCCGCTCAGAGGGATGCCGTTAGAGCTCTACCTTTCACTGAAATTTGGTTGTGTTAAATTTTGCAAGGAGCTTATCCAGGCCCTCGATAGTTTAACAGAAGTAGTTAATAGCTATTCCACTTGTCAGAAAAGGAAAATCTGAGCATGCTGAAAATAATCAAATATGTTAAAACAAATGCTCAATTTTCAGAGAAGAGGGACTTCAATTATTTATTGTAAGTTATTGCTTATCAGTGACATTGCTGATAATTGCTATACTTCCAGGTGACAAGTAATAATTTCTTCTTGAAAAATGAATGTTGGGAACCACTGTGTATTGTTTAGCAAATGCACAGCAGAGCAATCTTCAAAAGCTGAATTTTCATACGGTACTGAGGTTATTGCACTACCTTTTGATTTAAATTTTTCTGACGGGTGAACAATTGAATGATTTATCATCTTATTGTGATAATTCCTGTCTTCTCTATTTTGTTTCTATCATTAAATCTCAAAGCAATTTGCAGTGGAAGTCTGTATTATTCTTACTGCTTCTCGGGAAATGAAGAAGTCAAGTGACTTGTCCAGCATATAGGGGCTGAATCAGAAATGGACAGGTAAGTGCATCAAATAAAATTAGGTTTGGTTGTCTATTGGGAAAAGATGTCTTCTGTGCACAAGAGAGCACAGATAGGAAAATCCTATTTGTTTCATCTTAATTATGCCACAGGGTAGATCATTGCTTAAGAAAAAAAAGCCATGGTCCGATTCAACAGCAAATATTTAGATATAGAGTTTTGTTTTAAATATAGAGTGACTACAAGCTTGGCATGATTAAGCATTTGCTTGGACTATATGGTGGTTTTATGTACCTATGCTGTGCATCTGCCATCATCTACCAGTATTTTAACCAGGATATTTTAAGAAAGAACCAAAATCCCCTTTTAATTTTATTAGGTTCTGATTGGATGTTCGTGCTTTAGTTAAAACAATATCCCAAATAATTATGACGTTTATGTCTTTACTATAGCAGACGAGTAAATGGGACACTGTTCTGGAAATGCAGTTTTCTGAGTTAGTTAAGTAGAAGAAAACTCATCCTTGCTTCTGCTCATTGCTGATTTTCCTCTTGGTAAAAAATTCAACAACTCTCTATGAGAGCCACTCAAAGAACACTGTGCCCCTTTGGCACAGACTAGTAAACAAGTCCCACAGAGCTTAGAAGATTATCAGCTGCTGAGGAAGCAGACATTTGACTGTGAGCCTGTAGACATACTCAGCAGGGTGCATAAAATAAGGTAAAAATAATTGTGCCAATGTGTCTCGTTGAGAAATTCAAAATTCCAGCAAGCGAGAAAATAAACAAACATATGAGATGGAAATCTGCAGTAACATCAGAGAGAGGTGATTCGCAGATGAGCTGCTTGAGAGTATATTTTTGCTGTTTGCAAAATTTTGCAGAGAGGAGCAAAAGAATTGTGTTGTGAAAATATGACAGAAAAGAAAGAAAAGTATGGGAAGACAAAGTTGTAACTGAAAGTATTATTTAAAGTTGTAGATGGGAGAGAGAAAGCAAAATAGCGACATTACTCGTCAATGGGTATGAAGCAACATGAAAATCAGTGAACTGATTTATGTAATCTATACCAATATTTGTATTTATCCTCCCTAAACTCTAACCCCATTATGGAAATAATGACTTTATATCTATTATAAATTGTGAGAGGAAAATAAATTAATGAACTAAAAATAGTGAAGAAGTGTCTTCAGGTGTTTATGTGTCTCAAGAATATATGTTCCATACCTTTTCCCTCATATACTGCAAAAGGTGTGAGACTCCCAATGGCAGTGCCATTGAACCCCTAAACTTTACACTGGAGTAAGAGGAGAAGTGTGAAGAACATGCTGTGCTGAGATTTCAGCAGTTAAAAGCAGACATTTGTGAGGCTGAGGTTCCCAGGACATGGGTGGGGCCAAGGAGAAAGTTGAGGAGGGAGCAATGTTGTGGCAGGGCCGTGCTCCCCTCGGCTTGCCTTTTGCAGTTGCAGTGTCCCTGGAGCTCTGGGCTTTGTGGTTTTCTCCACTCTAACCCTAAGTGTAACCTGACCCCTAACCAGAGCATTAAAAGCAGCCATTTGCGAGGCGGTGGTGCCAAGGGGAGCACAGCACTGTCACAACATTTCTCCCTCCACATCTTTCTCCTTGGCACCACTGCCTCACAAATGGCTGCTTTTAATGCTCCACTTAGGGTTAGGGTTATGCTCAGGGTTAGGGTTGAGAAAAGCACAAAACCTACAGCTCCAGGGATACTGGAACTAGAAAAAGCATGCCAAGGGGAGCACGGCACCGTCACAACATTGTTCCCTCCACATCTTTCTCCTTGGCACCACCTATGTGCTGGGAAACTCAGCCTGACTACTTCTTTTACTTCTTCACTTAATATTAGGGTTGCACCTAGATTTGGGGTCGAGAGAACCACAAAGCCTGGAGCTCCAGGGACACTGCAAGCAGTATGCAGCAGAAGAGACTGAATTTTGAGACCTTCATGCTATGTAAATACTCTTCACAAAACCTAATATGTGGAATGTCAGGGCTAATGGTAGGTTGTGTCCAGTGAATGGTGGCTTAAGGACATTTGTGTAAAACTTCTGTGTGAGTCTGTCAGCCTACTGTGATGGGGTATGAAGGCCAAAATCAGGCACAGGTACTTTGAGGAACTGTGTGATCCAGCGGGTGGCTTGTGGGCACATCTGGAGTTATGCTGATGTATTAAAGCAAGCAGATCTGGGTTTGCAGGCATCTTAAGTTCCTGTTTCAGTGGAACAGCATCCAACACAGCCATAGAAAAGAGCCAGAGTGCATATGGTGAGCCTCAATATGCATGTCTGCTCATTTCAGTCATGGAAGAAACCCAGAGCAGAAAGATGAGAAAATAGATATTATGTGAGGAAACTGTAAAAGGAGAAGTTAGGTAATGTTCGAACAGCTTTGTTGCCTATTTTTATCTTGCGCATACTCACTCCAGATTATCCATTCAACATACCTTTATGAATATTCCCACAGATTGTCCACAGATTGCTGTTGCTGTGAGTTGCTTGATTTCCTCTTTTTCACAAGGTGCCTTGAGTGTGCTGACAGCTACTGCTCCTGTAGCACTGCCTTACTGCTTTCCTTGGTATCGGTGTGGCCTTACATCCATAGGAAACAAATAAGTCATGAACATATGATTTGCTTGGTTTTCTCTTCTTCACTGATTTGCCCTCTTTTTGCATGTTGCAGCAAGTTTACCTCTGCTTTTGGTGTCTACTAAGTCTTTCATTGACCAGAAAGAGATCAAAGACAAATACAAAAAACCTGAACTTTTGTGACATGCAAAATCCTCCTGTAGATTTTCTTATTTGCAGTAGATTTTATATAATTCTTTTTTCTACAACATTCTAGAAAGCACTACACAAACATATTTGGGCTTATTTGGATTTACTGGGATCACCAATACATGGTGATATGGACTTACTGAAGTGAATCTGACAAAGGGTCTCATGACAATTAAGAGATTGAAGCATCTTTTTCATGAGGAGAGTCTGAGAGCTGTGACTGTTCAACCTGGAGAAGAGAAGGCTCAAGAGGGGACCTTATCTGTGTGTATTCCCTTCTTGTGGAAGTGAATGAAGACAAGGAATCCAGGTTTTTTTCAGCAGTGCCCTCTGACAGGACGAGAATTAAAGGGCAGCAATGAAAAAAAATGAAGTTCCATGTTAACACAAGAAAGAAATTTCTGCTGTGAGGGTGACCAAGCACTGGTGCAGATTGCCAGGAGACCAATTGGACATGGTTCTGGATAACCAGTTCAAGCTGACCCTTCTTGAGTTGGACTTAGGTGATCTCAATAGGTCCCTTCCAACCGGAACTATTCTATGAATCTGCTTTTATGCAGTTCTTTTTGCCATTTTTTCTAATTAATACTTGCCTGAAAATCAAACTAATATTGCATCATTATTCTGTAATTATTTGTTAGCAAACAATCTTTCGCCCTTGTAGTCCTGAAATGTTCTTTTACTCCTCTCCGTTACATCATATTTAGAGTTCCATGAGAATATTTTTCTAGAATAATTCCATATTATCTTTGTATCTTCATCTTTTTTTCAGGGAACTGATGTTATTTGCACTTATAATCCTCTAAATGTAGACATCAAATGCCAGAGTCAAGGACCTGATTAATTTGTACTAGCAAAACCACTTAAGAGTCCTGCATTAAGCTGGATGTTCGAGTCCTTTCTGAAATAAACAATTGTCAGAAGGGGTTTCTCATCTCCACGTTAAAATGATTGAATAATGTAACATATGTGTGGTCCTTTCCCTTCTTGTACTCTTATCTCTGTTAACTCTTCAGAACTTTTGTTCTTCAGGATTAGTGCTGTATTGATGGGAAATTTTCCCACTATATTTCAGTCCACCTGTTTTACTAAAGAGAGTTTGAATATGTTACCATAATAGCAATGATTTACATGGGTATCTTTTGAGAACTAGTTACATCAAACAGAATAGAGTTATATACAGGACAGTGGCTGCCACTTTTGGTTTTCTGAGAGGTGCATAAAGTTTGCTACTACACTCTGATCTTCAGTTATATTCCACTTCAAAGGAATTTGCTTCTTAATATGTCTTATTAATATATTTTTTAGACAGAGAAATAGACCTCTATAAAAAAATCTCTCAAATGCTCAAATAATATTCTGATTTTTGATTTTTGTAACAGGTAATTTTATACAGCTGTGAATCAAGTAATGGTACAGATGAATGATTGTCTGTAGTTCTGATTGTTTAAGGGTTTCATGCATTTCCCAGTGCATCTGTTCTGTGCCCTTCATAGCATTTCTGGGAGGGTGAATAAGGACTGTTTTGCACATTTCTGTGATCAAGAGCTGAGGATAACTCAGCTTTACACAGAATTTGAAAGCAAATTTGGATGTTCTAGGGGGTTTTTTGAGTGCAGATTTTTATAGTAGTTTCTTTATTTTGTTACTGAGATCATGCGTTTTCAGAACAATGAAGCATAAGCTGGAAGAAAAAGGAGCTACTTATACCATATTTGCTATATTGTTTCTAATATCAAATTAGCAGTTAATGGCTTTGAGTAGTTGAATATTTGATGTGAAATTGAAGTTTTTGAAACCATTTGGGCTTTTGGAAACATTAATATTTACAGTTCCCTCTATCCAAAGCAGAAGAGCTTTGACATCAGTAGTTACACTCCTTCACCTCCACAGCCTATTTATATGGCTTTGAAAGACATTTAAGGTGATTCCAGTTATCCCATGACCAAAATGTGAGACATGGCAGGAAGTAGCCTTGCTTTCCTACATATGTAATCACACAAAACAAAAATTATTTATATATATTACATGAGTTTTGGTCTTTGGTATAATCACAGGTTGAAATAAGAAACACGTGAAAGATCAACATGAAATATTTTCGCACGTCAAATAGAACACCAATGGAGAGTTATTTTCATTATCTTTAAAAAATGTCCACTGTCAGACTTTAACACATGTTTTTACTTATCTTATGAACTTGGAATAAATTGTATTTCTTCCCCTTACAATAAAAAAAAAGTAATTCTGTCATATTGTGTTGGTTATTACATATATTGGAATTGTTCACTCATGTTCTTGTTATCGTGACACAGAAACAAGACTCATTCTGTGGGTCAGTATCCAGGATGAAAAGGCATGAAGGAATTTGTTCCTTTATCTGATCGTACAAGTGGGACAAGCTAACCAGAATATCACCAAACTGAACGACAGTGATAACCACTGACGAGGATAAGGAGAACATGAGAGGTTTAAATACTATATTAAACAATAAAAAGGAAAAGAAACATATAACTTTGAAAAAATTGAGCAAGAAGTCAATTCGTAACTTAATTTGGAATAAAAGATAAGAGTTTTAGAGTCTTTGTGCCTGTTGATTTATCTGAAATAGGTTTCCCACTTGCTTGGAACCATTTAGAAGAAGTCAGTCATCCAAATGTGCACTGTGGTGCAGTAGAACAGATGCTCTTTTTCAGTGTCCTAAGGCTGATGGGACTCAGCATATGGAACTCATGGCTTCCTGAATTAAGATAACAAGTCATTAGCAGGAACATGGCTTTTCAGTACAGTCAGGCTTTCTGATGTGATCTGGGAAGATATATTCTAACTGAGATACTCGTCTACTTTTATACTTGGGTGCCTAAAACTAAATAAAAGTAGATTTAATCTAAATGAAAATATCCTATATTTCAGGAATAACTAAAGGATCTGTATTTGGAAAAGGAGATGTTGATCTTCTTTGAAATGAAAATTTGTATTAGTATGTCACAAAATATGGTTTCTATAAAAATGTGCAAGTATATAGGTTATCTTGGAAATGGAAGCTGTTAAGGTTGTCTTTCTTTCTTTCTTTCTTTCTTTCTTTCTTTCTTTCTTTCTTTCTTTCTTTCTTTCTGTCAGTAGTCAATCAATAAATATAGAATAACAAAAAATTCATGATATAGTTTCATACTGGGTTCAGTTACACAGGACTCGATGTCAAGACCCTCCAGTATGACTAGTACCTGAACATTGAATTAAGTACAGAAATTTCCAGCAGGTTTCCTTCTATAGCAAGGTTGTCCTCCTGTCCTTCACAGTAACTCTCTGCTAATATTCCTTCTTTCCTTGTTTTTCTTCTTCACTTCCCTTTTATTACTGTCCTGAATGCTAATGCTATGAGAATGAAGTGTCTAAAACTTTGATTACTCAACAGGGTTCATCGAAATTAAGCAGCACTGCAGTATGTGCTCATGGCATTATTGTCAATGGCTGCTCAATTATAAATTGAAGAAGAGGCTAAATAATGCTTTCAGACAGTATTTTCACATTTTTTTTTTAAACTGCTATCTAAATGTCTTTATTTTTCATTTTTGTTTTCTGCCACAATGAAAGAGAGATTAAATCTGAATAATATTTGTTGAAAGAAATTGATTCATCAGTAGTCTAGGTGTTTGCTTTTTTTTATGATGCCGTTTGTTTTAGACTCTTCATTTGACACTGAATCTCTATATCTATTGAACGCTGAGCATTTTGAATTCTACATAGAGACCCTGTGTTCCTCTAAATGCATCATTTCTGTTTGTAAATACTTTCTTTCCCCCTGCCTTGAATTGTTCTGCCTTTTTATTTTTATTGTTAAAGGAAGGCAGGGGAAGTGACAATGCAAGTAGAGCATGGTGCTTTGCAGGTGAGAACTGTGTCAGGACATGCCATTAGCTGCAGGGCCCTCAGCTGCTTATTATTCTGCTATTTTCCTTCATACTATTCCTTGACTCTACTGCTTTTCTTCATGGAGCTGTGAGAGAGGTGGATGGAAAGATAATTCTGTTTTTTCTCTAAAGTCTTTCCATCCATCAAAGGCATTGTGAAGATGCAGCATTGCAAGAATATTGCTTCCTAATGGTACTTCTTTAGTCTTGCTCTGTATTTCTTAATATGGTCTTGGGAAAAAATGTTCTGGTAACTTTTTTATGTTTCCAAACCCAATTTCCAAATACAATGTCTATAGAATCAGAAATCAGCACCGCAGGAACTCTGTCTGTTACTTTGTCAGCCTGTGGATTAGCAGCAATGGCTTGAATCTAACCTCCAAATTAAATGGTAAGCTCTTCTGATCAGAGGACTAGTGTCTGCACTAGTTAATTGTCCTAGTCACTCTTTATAGTCAATGTAATCAATATCCTGTCTTTTCAGATGAAAGTAAATCTAAATAAAGTAACATGAGCCATGTATCCAGCAATGCCTCTTTCTCCTTATTGGGGTGAAGCAAGGTTAGCAAGCTAGCTTACATGGAGGAAGTTAGAATTAAGTGAGATGAATCCTACCAGAGCTGTCAGCTGGTTATTGTTTGTAGTGTTGTACACTGACCCTGCATGTTGCACTGCTGGTTCTGACAGAGGCTCCTACAGGTGATTAAACAGAACACTTGTCTCTTTTGTGCAAAGAAAATCAAATGAAGGGAGCAGAAGGAATAAAAATGGCCGTGACTTGTGTCCTGAGACAAAGTCAGTAAATAATATTCAGCTATCATTTAGGTAATTAAATGAAATAATTTCCTGTCCAGTGAACTTATTCATTAATTAGATTTTTGATGTCTTAATTTGATCCAAGGCTTGCAGGAAAAATCAGTCTAAGTGCATTGAATTTGCAGGGTGTTGGCAAAACTCTGAGGCACTCTTTGTTCACAGTATTCTACAAACATGTAAGCATGTGCTTCCCTCTCAAGCACATGAGCTGTATCAAGGTGAAAGCATTACCTACTGTGTACTTGGAAGATCCAAGCTGCAGTGGCAGAATTTTGAAATATGGAGAAAGCTTATGTTTAAAACAAAAAGGTTTAATGGAGAGGTAATCTTCTTACCATCAATAAGAAAAGTCCCTCTGAATTAAAGACTGCCCAATTACAATCAAGCATGATATCAGAAGGATAATATAAGTCTTGAGGCATATGGATATGGATAGAGAAATACCAAATGCAGCCATACCTTGATATAGCACTGAAGAGAGGTGCTAAATATGTTTGCAATCGACACTGTTAACTATCCTTAAGAAATATTTGCAAAAGCTTTTAGAAAGTGCTTGCATCAAGAGGGAAAATATGATGCCATCTGTTTACCTCACACAAGCACGCTGGTTTGTGCAAACTAGTTATTACAGATAACTGCCTTGACAAGCAAACACCTGTTTGTTTCTACAAATACCAGTACTGAAGTTTGCACACACTCCCACAGACACAGAGGGGCTGTCTGAGAAGTGAACTCGTGCTGAACAAGAGCAAATGAAGACAGAATTAAGTACTGGTCACAGTGTAATCTTCATCCTTCCTTACAGGTATAAAAGTGAGTTTGCTCTCTGTCTTCTTAATTTAGAATAATTTCAGTATGATTACATTGACCCTCAACCTTTTAGTTATCTTGCATGTTGTGCTCATTTCTCACCATCACAGATGTTGATAAGATGCACAAGAGCAGAAATATCATGGTGTAGAAACTGGAGGGTGAACAAACTAAGAAACATGACGCTTTGGCTGTATAGAGCTCTGAGGCTCCTGGCAGCAGGACATCGAGATGTGGAGCTCCATCAGCAAATTCAAAATTCATGTTTGTGAAAGAAAACTCACAAAGGAAGTGGCTACCTATCTGTCTGGAGTTTGTGAGCTATACATATGTTTTTATACATTTTATACATTTTAAAGTTGCACCAGGAAGCTAGGGTGGGGAGGTATAAGACAGGTCATGAGCAAAGGCTGTGGGTTGAAGAAGGAAGGCAGTAAATAGCTCTGAAGTGAACACTGATTTTAGCTCAGAGAGTTCTCTGTTATAAGAAAGTGATTCCTCTTGAAATACATGGTCTTTTTCTTACTGTGAAATGACAGGGCTGACTTCCCCAGTGGAGCCATGTTAGCTGGAAAAGTTCAAATCTACATGTCTTTGTCACAGATCACTGATTGACTCCCAAAGCATCAAACTGAAGAAATACATCTTTGGGGACAAGTTTCTAAGTATACAACACAAGAACTGTCCCTCATTGGCCGTGATTCTTCCATGAGCCATTCACTCACTGTCAAGAGTAGCTTCTGAAGTAGATTAGTGCCTTTGGATCACCAGAAGGAGCTTGTGGCAAGAAACAAATAAGAAAAGAGTAGTTGTATACATCCATCTGATTTCATCATTGGTTTTCTCCCTGAGTGCTTGAAACAACTTTCTATTGTACAGATAGTGTTCAGATTGACTTCCTCTGATCTATAGCCTCTTTCAGGTTTGGTGCATTATATTTTAGGGCTTGATTGAAGGACTCACCATTAAAATGATTAGAAGTATAGTGACTTCTTTACTGACTGGTATTCATAAGCTGTACCTCTTTGTCCTTCCAGGTGTTGAGAAGCAGGATTTGATCATGTTTGGTAAATGGAATAAACTATAGCAGAATACCAATGTAACCATGTCATTTAACTCTGCGTGTATAAATAATAATGAAAAAACTTTAATGGAAACATCAAACTTCATAAAAATGTGGTAACACTACTGCCAAGTTTGTTAACTGGACCAAAATTAGGCTATAGCCAGAAAGATGCTCCAAGCCATCAGTAATTTTAAGGGATAAGACCAAGGAAAAGCAAAGCATCATGGAAAAAAGCTGATTCATAGCAAATGATCTATGAAATGAGGAAAAGGTAACTGCAATACAGTGCCTTTAGTCACATATTTCAAATGCACGGGAAGATCTGAAGGTGTGCATGAGCTCACAGTAGAAAAAATCAGAGAATGAGCTGGGTCCAGCTGGTATAAGTCTAGCAGATCTTGTTTGCACTCCTTATTGCGTTCCACCAGTTGGGCATCACTGTGGTACAGAGCAGAAATAGAAGAAATCAGCTGTGCATAGGAGGGAGAAAAATTTTAAATCATGTGCAATTCTGTCTCTTCCCCCTCTATCTCCTTGCTATTTGGTCATGGCTGACAAAGGTGTGAAACCCTTATAAAACGTGGTAGTTAGGGGGAAGTTGAGGAGAAATGAACAGGGAAGGAATCTTTTACCTTCCAGGGAGATTAGATTTCATTATGCTGAGAAGTTTCTCCCGTGAGGACTACATTTGTCATCCTGTACGATGAAAACTGGATTTTGACTGTTCCATCTGTAAGTAACACTCCACCGTGCAAATGCTGGGCTGGGATTCATTGTGCCACAGGAAATGGGCCTGCATTTCTGGAGCGACTTTCCGCTTTGTCTTACTTGCTCACAGGTTTTTTCTATTTCTTTTATTAAGGAAACTTCTATCCACCATTGTTCAGCAAATAGGATCTCGTCAAGTGCATCGTCTTCAACTTGATAGAATTGATTCAGGTGCTGAATTATATACCAAGTAATTGGAATGACCTAGCAGAGAATGTGCCTGCATTTGTAAATAGGATCTGAACTCAAATAACATATAGGAAAGTAATAAACTAATCTCCAGATTTCCTGGTAAAGTCTCATTATCAGCATCCAACATCACCTTGATTAGGTTGCTCTCCGGGCATAAAATCCAATTTATTACTTTTCCTTTTAAATAAAAAATTATTCTATTTGGCTTAGTCACGGGTTTGTAACTGAAAGATTTTGGGACCTGTTTTAGAGAGCCTGGGATTGTTTTACTGTTCTATTACTTTTTGTGTTGCAGAATGGCATCATGAAATGGAAAAATTGGTAATTTTTTTAAAGGTTAGCTTTCCAGGTTTCTATTGTCAGACTCTTTTTATACAGAAGATTTTCTCCTGAAACTCCCCACACAATGATATATTCCTGGCTTTTCACAAAATGTTTTGAGTATTATCAGTTTTAAAGTTTCCTTAGATATTTTATCAAGTCTATTTTCAAAGTTCAAGAGTTTTCCTTCATTGTTGCTTTATTACTATAATTTGATATATGAGTTTTGAGAATAGTTATTCAAAGATATAGAAAGTTGTAGGTTGGATGAGAGCTTAAGGGCAAAGTAATGACCTTACCTCTATATTTTGTTTGTATTTAGCACTTTGCTTTGGTTGTCTTAGGGAGACTTTTTGCTGCAAAACAGACTGAGATATATCACTTTAGAGCATGCAAAATAAATGACTAGGGAATTTATTACATGCTTCGGTGTGGACAGCTGTAGAACCTACAAATTGTCAAGATATGGTCTGAGGTTTGTTTTTCCCCCCCTCCTCCTGATTTTTAGGCTGTGCAATAGTTAGATGAGATGTCAGAACAATGGACCAGAGCTCTGACAGTTCTGGAGAGATGCGTGCACTTGTTTGACTTTCATAATTTTCTCACCTCTTTAGGTCTGAACAAGTTCTTGAAATGCTGTTGGGAAAAAAATTGTCCTTGTCTCTAAGTAACATAATCATCTGGCCATGTCACCCCAATCTGTTCTCTGCCAGCCATGGCTGTGAGTGATAATTGCTTTTTTCTAATCTCCGGCTGCTAGAAATTAAGTGGAGTAAACTTTGTGCAGAAAGAGGATCCCTGACAGACATGAGTCCCTAGAGCTCTAGACTATCAGCAAAACTGCAGTCTGAAACTACAGATAGTGGCTAAACATAAAATATTTATATGTATGATCTAGACAGTCCTAATGTTGATTCTGAGTTTTATTAATATCTCAATTAAAAAATGTATCTGGATTTAGGTCGAACATCTGTTTGCAGACTAGAAGTGGGTGTACATGTTTTACTGGATTCTTCTCTCCTTCAAATGTAAGAAATGGTGTATTGATACTGCACTACTGCTACTCTTTTTTGAATTGCAGTTATAAAAATACGCAGGGTCAGCTTTTATAATTAAGTGACTGATTCAATGTG
Organism: Cnemophilus loriae; assembly: GCA_013397755.1. Lineage (NCBI taxonomy): Eukaryota > Metazoa > Chordata > Aves > Passeriformes > Corvidae > Cnemophilus > Cnemophilus loriae. Next base: position 1,312,963 of record VZTF01007181.1, on the reverse strand, counting down.
ATTTAAATTTTCATATATAAAAACTCATATTAAAAAATATATGTATGATTTATAGCAGAAATCCATTTTTATACATTCAAAAAGGCTTTCCAAAAATTTTCAACTTCTGAGTGAAAATGTGGAAAAGAAATCCTAAGTCACTGAGTCACTTTCAAACGTTGCAATTTGCTATTGCATTGCCATAACAGAAATCAACCTCCACTCCTCTTGTATATGTGGTGCCACAACAATGTAGTGACTGGAAGTGTGAATTCATTGGATACCTGTCAAGTGATTTATTTCCTGCTCCTCATTTTTTCCTCTAACATACTAACACACTGTTAGTTTTCCCATGCAAACATTCTTAAGATTCCACAAGCTTGTCTGTGTTGAAATTTAACCTGACTCATTTTATAATTTTTCTGTAAGAAAAGTTACCCCATTTTTTGTCTCAAAAGTGAAAACAGTGTCTTTCAGTGTTTCAGCAGGCAAAAACATTTTGAAGAATAACCTGCTAAGACTAAGACACAGAAATGTTTGAATACTGTGGTGCTATATAGGACCTGTCAAAACCCTCAAATCAGTGATTCTTCCCAGTGCCACTCCTGCAGAGGAGCACCTGGAGTCAATTAGTTCAGATTAAGAGGAAAGAGTATATACAGTCTCTGCCCTTGCATGGTAGATGAGATGAAGAGGGTTTGTTTGGCTCTTTTTCCTCATAGCTGAAAAGAACGGTGGTTTTTTGCATATGTGACTAAGGACTGTCAAACCATTGTAATTATCTTATTTATTTGTTATGGCTTGTGGGTTTCTGTCTATTGAGTTTAAGGGTGCTTTGGATGTGGCTGGGGAAAGCAGTGGAGAGGAGGGCTCTGCACTAGCATTTTGCTACCCAGTTTTGATTTTACCAAATGAGAGAATGCATGCAGTTTTAGACAGATGGCAGTTCTTGACATATGAAGGATAAAACTAACATCGAAGGGCTTTTGGGGGCTCTGTGTGTGGTCTGTTGAAGTTTGCAATGTACAGTTGCTGTTTGAAGGCAGTATCTCTAGCTCTTATAAAATAATGGAAGTCTGTGGCTCTGTTAATTTTTTGCCTGCCTAGTAATTTCTGAAATTTTCTAACCAAAGAACTTTGTCTTTTCTTTGTTGTTATGACGTTTGATTTTTGACAGATTTTGTTTTTTTTCTCCTTTTCATACAGAATAGTTCCATTCCTCTATCAGTTCTGCAAATAGTAAAGGAAGAGCCAATGTTAAATAATACTCCTATTTACAGTATAAATAATCTTAGTGTAAAAATTCTACCTGAGAAAACCTTATTATTAAAATATTAAACACATTAAAATCATACTGATATCAAAGTTTAGGTGTTCCCTGATTAATGCTGTGAACTCCTAGGATGAGCAGAATTGTCTTTACTCTGCATAGTTGTGAACTTCAAACTGAAATCAATTTCTTTTTCAATCCTATATCACCAGATGTAGCAATATTTTGTTTACCAAGTTGTTTAAAACTATGACAGAAAATGAGATGGACTGTTCCAAATAGGGTGAAAAGAAAGAACTGAAAAAACACCATAAAGGCTAAGATGTGCATAAAATGTTGCTTTTAGAAAATTATGTAAATATTTTTTCTTGTGTAATGCTTGCTTGATGAATCTTCACTCAGTGTGAATGGTTGTGAGATTATAAAAATGTATTTTTAAGTTTGTTTAAGACTTTTTTCTTGTTTCTATTGGAACAACTAGGAATTTATAAATTATTAAAAAAAATAATAATCCTAAAGCATAGTCAAATCGTGCTATCTATTTTGAGTTAAAAATGCTCTAGTTTAGCTCAACTCACATTAGCATTAAGATAAGATAGTGGTTGAATATGTTAGTTTTTCCCAGTTTGTATGTTCAGTTCAGGGATATTTTTATTGCTATAATAATTTAAATTATGTGAGGGATAGATGGAAAAATTCTCAGTGTAAATGGAGATCATTAGGATATGCAAAACCCATTAACTTCTGTATTTTTTTACCTAGCATTTCATTAAGACTTTTTTTTTTCTGGAGTTCATGGTTTCTTTACATTTTAAGTGTAACTCTTGATTCTCAGTTATAAAGTAACTTGACCATGAGAAAATTATTATTTTCAATTGGTTACTTATATGCTATCAGATTTAATTCCATGCAAATATAATACTATTTTTTGGAAATTATAGTTCCTACAAAATGGTGGATTTCATAAATAAATACTAATCCCGAATTAAATCCCAAGAAAATATTGAGTTATTTTTAACGAAAAAATATCCTTGAATCTTTCTCAAAAGCCAACAAACAACCTTTTTTGTTGCAGGATTAAATATATCTTCCAAAGCTCTTCTTGTGTTCCTGGTGCTGCTGTTTGAATTGCATCAGCTATAGAAGCATAATTGCCAGTTCTGGAAAACAATTTTCACGGTAAGGTGCAGCCAAAGCCTGGAGTGGCTAATGGGAGAAGCCAAGGATCGATAAGAACCCTTGACATGTGTCAGTCTCTGCCTTATTACTGAATTATCACAACAAAAAAAAATTGCTGGTGTAAATCATGAGTAGAAGAAAGATGATGAGTGTGCTTTAAAAAATGATTGTGAGCCTGTTCGTAGTGTTATAATAATATAGGCAAATAATTGTTAATGCCTTAGTTAAACCTGACTTTAAGATTTTCAATAAGAGTTAAATCTGTGATTATTAATAATATCACTAGAAGGAAAGATGAAACTGAGACAAGGCTTTTTCCCAAAATTAGTCAAAATGTACAGCTATTAATTAATTTCACCAACTCATTCTGGTCCTGAAAATGAAAGCTGAATATTTTTAGGAGATAAACTAACAAAAGGGCTGAATCACTGCTTTGAGTAGAGAGCATATCTCAGTCATACCAAATGTCACATTTACTCATGTAAGTCTTTTCCATGTAGGTACACAGATGTACACATAATATTCCTGGGACAGAAAAAGGAGAAACAGGAAAAATGATACTAAAATTGAAGATGCCATGGTTTAACCCCAGCCAGTAACCAAGCACCACTTTACCCCTGGTGGGACGGGGGAGAGAATTGGAGGGGGAAAAGTGAGAAAACTCGTGGGTTGAGATAAAGACAGTTTAATGGGTAAAGCAAAAGAGACCTGTGCAAGCAAAGCAAGGAATCCACTCTAGACTTCCCAAGGGTAGGCAGGTGTTCAGCCATCCCCAGGAAAGCAGGGCTCCATCACACCTAACAGTTACTTGGCAAGACAAATACTATAACTCTAAATATCCTCTCCTTGTTTCAATTCAGGAAGTACACTGAGGTGTTGGAGCAAGTTCAGAGAAGGGCAATGAAGCTGGTGAATGGTCTGAAGCACAAGTGTTATGAGGAGCAGCTGAGGGCGTGTTTAGCCTGGAGAAGAGGAGACTCAGGGCAGAACTTAGCACACTCTTCAACTCAAAAATGGGTCTTTGCTAGGGAAATTTGGACAAGTTTTTGGTAAACACTGTCATCAGCTCTGTAACTAAGAATAGTGACATACGTCTTTGCATTGCTAAGATAGCTTTCTTATGCTAATACAGTTATCTGAAATGAAATGTGTTACACAGGAAAAACAATGTCCATGAAGTCAAAAGCTCAGTGTTTTACAACAATACACTTCAAATTATCCTTTTTATCTAGTTCTATGGGAATACGATATGACAATTCTTCCAATTCAATAACATATTCCTTTACAACTGAGCTCTGATGTTGGATATACGTGATGCTTTCATTGTTTCACAAGGAATGGTTTTCACTAGGCTTAAAATTATATCTTCTTTGTTGAAAGCATTTGAAATTAACATAATGGAAGTAGCAAGAAATGCAGATGGATGGGTGGGGTGAACCTTGGTTTTGAATAAATGACATCGGTAGGCTTTTTGATCTCAGGCACCTTTTAGTTACACTGAATTTCTACGCAAATTTTAAGAGTTTCTAAGATCCCATCCAGCTGGCTCAAGTGCAAATTCTACTATTAGCCAAAAAAAAAAAAAAAAAAACCACCATGGAAATGGCCCAAGAAATGGGTCTTTTGCCTACTGTTTCTATTTCAAGGGATTGTGAATATTGGCTGGCAGCTAGGGCTGTTGCAGAGTTCCAGTGGTAAAACCTATACCAGAATAGACCCTGCCCACACACAGAAATGTCAGGACTATTTAGCTTGTCAGTCCTAATTTCTCTCCGTGGTTGAAATCATCTCCTGTAACACACCCGTTGATGAAGCGTATCACCCTTCAGCAAACATGCTCATTCCAACAGAATATTCTCTTTCTCTTTGCACTTGCAAAATGATTTAAGATGAGGATCTTAATGTGTTATGCCTCCCTGAAACCTTAACTGTTGTTTCTATCACTTGAGAACTTGAGCTTATATCAGATCAAAAAAGATGCGACTCACTTGCTTATCTCCAAGCTTTTGGTTGTGCGTCTATCACGGTTTAACAGAATACCACACAGCTGCTCACTCACTTCCCTTCTGCCCCCATGGTGCGATGGGGAGGAGAGTCAGGAAAGAAAAGAAAATAAAACTCAAGTTTAACAGTTATGGAAAAGTGAAATATAATAATGATACTACTAGCACTAATAATTTTAATAAAAAGGAGAGGGCAAGGAGACAAAACCCAAGAGAAACAAGTGATGCACACTACAATTGCTCACCACCCCCTTATGGAGGCCCAGCCTCCCCCTGAGCAGTGATCATCCCCCTTCAAAGTAACTCTCCACAGTCTATATACTGGACGTGATGTATAATAGTATGGAACATCCATTTGGACAGTTTGAATCATCTTTCCTGGTCATGATCTCTCCCAGCATTTTGTGTATCTCCTTGCTAGCAGAGCATGAAACACTGAAAACTCCTTTTCTCAGGGTAATTACTAGTGGGCAACAGCCAAAACATCAGTGTGTTATCAACATTACTCTCCCACTGAATCCAAAACACAGCATTGTACCAGCTACTAAGAAGAAAATGAACTCTGACCCAGTCAAAACCAGAACAGCATCTTATTGAACTGGGGCTTCTATTTCTGCAGACTGGCTACAGACTGGCTAGTCATTTCCATTAAGAAGATTTTCCAGTCTGTTTTTCACAAAGTCCAAAGTTCGCTTAAACCTACTGAAACTACTGGAGTTTTTAGAAATAAATTCATTACTCTCTTACAATTAATTTGTGGACTCCCAGTGGTCTGTTGATTGAAGTCTAATAGCCTCAGGCGTATTTCTGTGATCCTCAGATTTTGTTGAAATTAGTCTCTGTACCTCAAGACAAGCTGGTTTTGTTACCTGCCCCACCGAATCCACAAGTGAAAAACAGCCTTTTATTATATGCAAAATAGATTCATGTTCTTTAATATTGACTTCTTTTTTCCTTTTTTTAATGTGTAGTGCAGATGACTTGTAAAGAGTTAGGTGCTAGGTCCTTTGCAGTAATTTTTCCTAAGTGCATCACTAGTGCCCTGTAGATAAGGTGTTTCAGACTGCTGGCTATATTTTTTTATCTTATGCTTTATATCAGCAGATTTCAGTATGACTCTTGTAGGTGCTATGAATCTGGATTGCACGTACCAGTGAGGGAATGTGATCATTTTAAACTGGTAGCAGAGGCATCTTTTGTAAGGAAGTCCTCATTTGGTCTATAAGATAAATTTCTACTTACAACCAACTTCTGTACTTTTGGCATTGGTTTTGTGTGGTTTTTTAAATTGATTCTTTTTGACATGTTTGTTACAATTAATTTCATTTGTCACAATTTCCCGATTTGGAAAAAAAAAATAAAATCTGCAAAATATTGCAGTTGCATTCAGCTTTCATGCTAACATTTTCCCATGAAATGCATCAGAGTGACTCGTTCTATAAAAATTTGTTTATTAAGCTTTCAAAACTAACTCTGAACTGCAGACAAAGTGTAGAAGAGTATAGCATTTTTATTTGTACAAAAAGAGCAGAAATGTGAGAAGAAAGCACATTTTATCTTCAATCTAATTACCAAGATAGAAGAATACAATCTTGATTGAATACATGCTGAGTTAAGTCTTTGGAGTAGAAAACTACCTTTGTTTTTGTGTATGAGTGCAGCTGTGAGTCCATTCAGTTAATTTTCCCATCTTTCCATCAGTAAGTGGAAGACCATGTGATAGATGAATTTCTTTGCTCATACAGACATCCACCTGATTCGCTTTTTGAAATCAGGAAGCCATGCTCATTCCTTGGGCAATTATTTTCTAATTTTCTGTCTAACAGTTAATACAGCTTTTTTTCCAGCACGAAGGACACTTCCCAGCCACCATGTGTATGAGTGCGTGTCTGCACGTGTTGTTCTTTAGTGCATGGGAGGAAAGGAAGAGATTTTGAATTCGGCCTAGGATTTTGGGCCACTAAACCTCTCTTCTCTGAAAGATATTATGAGCTATGAATAGCTAAGTACACTTCAGTGTGTGCATTATTAGACTGTTTCCTTCCTTTTTAAGTCAAGTGGCACTCAGCAAGCTGAAGATACTGGAGGAAAAGAACTTAATTATCTTTTAAACCTATGAAGAAGGAGCTAGGAATGGCGTTGATGTTTTGTGGCTTTAAGTAGGACTGAAACAAGCATGTGTTTAAAGGGTTTAAAGTTCATCCCCCACCCCACCGCCCTCAAACTCCCACCTCAAAATCCAACCCCCCAGGTAAAAGAAACAGCTCTACAGCCCCAGACATGTAATCAATTACTGGAGCTGGATAGATAAATACTCTAGTTGGGTTTCAAGGTGTCAAGCAAATATTTTTGAGTGTCTCTAGCTCAATGGCAAAGATTCTTGTTCCAGCCAGATTAAGAATGATGTTTAGGGGCGTTGTTGGAAATGGAATAAGGACCTCCATTATAAAACTTGTGCCTAGAGCTTAACTTTCCTAGTGCTTCCTGGTGTTTTCTTTTTTTCCCCTTACCATTTCCTTCAGCAGTTATATCCTGAGATGCTTTTCATCCTGTTCTCATTCTGGTCACTCTTTACCATTATTGATGATCCTGGATGATCCTATTGCTTTCTTTCAGGTTCATTCCAGGATTTTAACAGGAGGATGAAGTGATTCTATTATGATTATACTTCAATGTATTAAAATAATGATTCAGAGACCAAATAGCTAAGCTATTTTCAGTAACTGCAACACTAGAACCATCCAAATTAAAGAGGAGGCAACTGCATCTTAAAATTGAAGACATTTACTTAATGAAGTACCAGGCTTACAAAACCATACAACTTTGGTAAATAAAGCAACCAGTAAGCCTTCATCAGTTATATGCTGCCATTTGCTATAAATTTCTTTGGATTTCTTAAACCTCTCATCTAGCAGGAAACACTCTACAATCTTAACATTCTGTTTTGAATACAAATGGCTATAAAATATCCTGGAACAACAGAAAAGGAAGAACATAATAAAAGAGGCAATGAAAATCAAGTTTATTTAATAAACAATGCATTCTAAAACTAAACACATTTTAGCAAAAGCCTGACTGTTGCATATATTTTAATGACAGAGATCTGCTTTTTGCTGTAGAATTTTGGCTGTTAGGCACTTCATCATTCCAACTCAGAATGCCTTCCAAGAATTTAAGAAAGACTCTTTGCTGCCTCTGGATAAATCGATAATTATTTTGCGTTGTCATAAATATAAAATAAAACCAGTATTATGATCTTTAGAAAGACAAGTACTTTGGAAAACTCTTGATAGCTTTAATCCTATTCATTTTGACAGAAGTCTCCAAGGTGATTTAGGGGACAGTTAGATTTACAGTACTTTAAAGAGAGCATAAATTCTCAGGATGGATGTGGAAGGACTCAAGACAAATAATAAGTCTATATAAATTTTCCTACCTGACAAAATATATGTATGCAATTTTCAGATAATAACCTCATCTCCTTCAAACTCACTCTATAACTGCAAGGTAAAAATATATAAGAAGATGCAAACTCTGATGAGCTGGGTAGAAGCTCTAGGTTACATCCACATTAATGCATTGCTGTAAAGGGACCTTGATTTATTTAGATTGCCAGAACTGCAGAGGGCACAGGAAGCTACAGACTTTAGGACATGAAGTGTCTTTTAAGCAGAGAATTGCTTCAATGACAAATTGTAACACAACCAGTACTGTTGTTAGTGAACTCTACAAATCTGCGAAGTGCCTTACCTACTAAACAAAAGGTAGGATAAAGCAGTGTAAAAGAAATCAATCAAAACCCCAGCTCTATGACAGCTCATACCTTAACAGTGTTCATGCTGGGAAAATCAGCAGAGTAATCTTAATTTCTGTGTTTAATTTTATTATGAAATTATGATTTTATTTTGTCTTTTTCTGGCTTTCTAGATAAAAATAATTTGTTTGTTACTGAGGTCTGAGTCCACTGCAAAGGTTGCACTCGGTTAATTCAATTGTCTGCCTTGTTTTTTTCATTTTCTCCACTTACTGCTTCATGCTAAATTGTGTTGAAATGTATTTCAGAAAACATAACTTTAATTGGCCTATAGAAAACTGAATCTGAATCAGTGAAGGAGGCATAGGCAATGGAAAGTGGAAATGATTTTTTTGAGTCTTATTAAAAGGGAGAAATGATTTACTTTGATAGTGGCTAAGTCCTTGCTGCAATGGCCATTTTACTACTGACTCATGTGAGCACTTCAGTCAGCTAATTGGCCTTTACAGATAAATTAGTAAGTATGAGTATTATAAATCAGAGAGGTCCTTTTCAGCAAAGTGAAGATTGTCAGTGCTTAATATCTACAGAAAGATGAGGGGTTAGGAAAGTATGGCTTCATCATGGAAAAAATGCATCTTGCTGTCACACACGAAAAGTTCTGGATTTCTTCAGAACTGAATGAGTCTAATTTGTGAGCAAGGATGTTCATTAATTATCTGAGAAAGTCTCGTTGACTGCCAAAATGCAAATTTCTTATTAAAAAATCAGGACCCTATATCAGACAATGTTTCGTGTACAATACAGCAGATAAATGACACTGAACTTGAGCTGCACCAGAGGGGAAAAATATTCTATAGTCATTGCTTTAAGAAATGTTGGGCACGCTGATTTTTAAGTTATGTGCAACTATAGGGAATTTCTTCAAGGAGAAAGGAAAATCTCATGTCACTTTTGCTGAAAAAAATGTGTTGTAAACGTGAAAAACCTATAAAATGAAAGATTGTTAGTATATTTGTGGAAAGTATAATCTCTCATTACTAGTTAGTAGATTCCCAAATCATGCCATTATTAAATCCAACCAATTAATTGAGAGTCCGTACTCCAAAAAGCTTATTTTCTAAATTCTCAAGTAAATCAGAGAAAGGAAATCTTGTTATAAATGGGAAAGTCAGACCTAGTGAGATTGTGAGCTAGTGGAGGGTTTGATTATCTACCAAAATAGTAGGGCCCTCCATTCTGTGAGCTTATTTTTATCAGCGTAGATCTTCAAATATGAGAAAGAAAATAAAATGTACACGTCATTTATTTTGCTGGAACAGTATTCCTTCTTAGGTTTCTATGGATATAATTGCATTGATGCTTTATGACAATATTATTTTTGTAGTCTGACGAGGATAAGAGGATTTCGGAACTACTAAAACATAAGAAAAATACTAGTCAAGACTACTAGGCAGTTGATACGTCAGTCACATCTACGGTAGAAATTATATTCAAGGAAACATGATTTTGGCCAAAGGTATAGAGCAAAAATAAACCTTCTGCAGACAACTGGTATCTATTCTGTCTCATGTTGTAAAATGAGAATTTAGTTTCCCAGAATTCCCAGATCTATGGTGGGGAGATGAAGAAACCAAAGAAGACATTAGGAAGTGAGCACTGATGGACACCAATCATACCTATTGGAACTGTAGTTTCTTGTGAGATTTAGACACCTCCTTTTTATTGCATTGATTCAGACACAAGGTTTTCCTCTTCAAAGCACATTACTTACATTGCCTTAATTATCTGCACAGTAAAGGCTTTATTCTTAACCTAGAGAAGAACGGGTGGTCTTCTATTTGGTAAACATCCCTTGATATATAACATATATATTCACTGCTTTAGTTCACCTTTAAATAATGCAGACCTGAATTGGGACTGGACCTGGTTGTAGATAGCTGTTACCTAAAAATCTGTGATTTTTATTCCCAGACAGTGACACTGTTTGCAGATAGATTTTCCTCAGTATTTTTAAATTCATCTTTCTTTCCTCCAGGACCCTAGGACAGTTGCAGAGGGAGACCAAGAATTCCTGCAAACAGCAGAATGCACAACAGTTAAATCTTTACTCGACACGAATACTCAGGCCCTGTTTCTGTAGACTTGTTCTAAAAGGCTTCTCACAGCCCCGAAGTATTCCTGACTTTGGCTACCTTTGCTTTTCATGACAACCAAAAATTAAAGGAAAAGGAGTAGTAGATTTTTAATACTAGACTATTAGCTACTGCTAGTACAAGAATAAACCATGGTAATTTTGAAGATTGTTTGATGCTAGAGCTTTGTATTTTGATGGCATGAGTGGAAACAACAATTAAGTGTTATGTAAAAGCCTTTTGTCTAGAAGTGAGGTCCTAACTAACCTGAGTGGCACAGCCAATATTTGTGGTTAAACTTTGTAAATAACTGCAGAGGCGAGCTTTATAGGGAATGCCATGAGGAAATAATAATTGTCTTTAATAATGTGCAACGAATAAGGCATTGAAAATAGAAGGCAACAGAATATTGAACAACTCCTTTCCAAATGAGGGCCAAATAGTGCAGGACTCCTATTTAAAAGAGTAAGTGGGCAGATGATTAGTCTATCTCAGATTTTACAAATAGAAAAAGCAATGAATTGGGTGATATCAGTAACTCCACTACAGCATCTGCAAATGAATAATGACTTTGAATAATGGCTTTGCAATCTTAATGGTGTTCTTTAGCACAGGGGTAGGGCAATGCTGGTACATTTGTGCTGTTACTGAAGGCAGGCAATGTGGCCTAGCAGATAAGGCATTGAGCTCAGCAGGGATGGCCAGACTATAATCCAGGCTCACCACAAACTGAGTAAATCTGTTCAGCTCTGAACGCTGTCGTTGTTGTAACCCACTGTCTAAGGATTCAGCTGAATGTGATCCAGGCCTAGTTTGGTGCATGACAACTCTGTGACTAAGACTTGGTTTTACTATGAAAACTGTTATTAAGAAATAAGAAAGCATGGGAACTAGAGCTATGCATTATAAGAAAAAGAAAAACAAGAAAAAGTGCAGTAACTGAGATAGTTGTCTTCAGCAGTTGAAGGATACAAGAGGAAAAATACTGACATGAAAAAGGATAAAACAAACAAGAAAAAGCAGAACATCAGAAGACAATGTCTCAGCAACATCCAGTCTGTTAGTTTCAAAACATAACAGATCCAACCCTTCCCCACTGACCTGACAATTCCCTGGCTGGGAGAGGCTCATCCATTGTCCTCACCATGGGATTGGTAAAGAGATTAATGATTATGCTACTTGTATATTTAGTCGTTGTTATTTACTGTTAGCCAGTAAATAATATCTGAGAAATCTTAAATTGTGCAAGTTAGCTGTGCAAGATATAAGATGCTCAAATAAAAGTATTCTCTGCGCATTCCCACCTTTGTTTCCTCGCTGACAACACTCAGTAGTGCAGTGACACTGCTAGTCCGAATAAGAAAGGGGTCCTCTCCTCAGTAGCTCTGCTTTACTGTGTTTCAAGTAAGAAATTGAAGCAAACTAGAACAAAAATGATTTCTTGTCCTGACCAGATGAATACCTTCCTCAGGGATGACAGATGATGCGGTCAGAGGTGAACAACGAGAATCATTGTATGTAATGAGTGTTTAAAAGAGGAACCTGAAGAAGGAATTAGAGGCTGTTTTACAAGTAACACGCAGTTGCCAAACCCACTTATTTTTAGTATGTATTTAATATATTTGATAACCCATGTCCTTTTCTTTAAAATGTAGATTATATAGTGAAAAAAGCCTCATTATTTAACCATTTTAGGCTGTTGAACAACAACATGAAGCAGTATCTGTGCTGAGGAAATAAAAACAACTTGTGAGTCAGACAACTTTGTGTATAATAAATTCAGCACATTAAATCTGGCAGCAGCAGATCACAAGAAGCAGAATTCCCACAGAGATACAGAAAGATGCTCCAAGTGAGTTTTTGCTGATCTTTTCACTTCATGATGAAAAGAAATCGCTCGTCTCTATTTTAACCCTGAATTTTCTCATTTCCATAACAAAATATTGGCAATTCCTTTATATAATCTTTATCCTGTGATATTAAGATTACTTATCCAAAATGAATGCCTGCTAGGCTGATATGACACTCCCAAGACTATGAGCTTCCATGTGATTCATAATTTTTCATCTTATATTCTACTTTCTGTAAAAATATTGATTTTTCCTGTACGCTGATATATTCTGGGTATTTACTGAGAATCCAACTACTGGCATATTAGTCTTCCTTTTCTATCTTTACAGTGGTTTAAAAGGTCTGTAGCACATTTTAACACATCCAATTTAATTTGTGCAATATTTATCCCTTTAAAATAGAATTTAAAGGGGAAACAGAAGAGGTTCAAAAGTTCTTGAGACTATGCATTTGAAAATGAAACTTTTGCCTTTCAAAACTTCATCAAAGAGCCTGATCCACATAGTTTTGAGTTTGAAGCGCGTAAACCCAAAAATGCTGTGTTGGGATATGTTACCAGTTCAAGTAGTGAAGGTATGAAACCTTCCGTACTTTAGAAAGAAGAATGAAGACATTCTTCTTCCCTTTCACTACAGGGAATATACCCGAAGAAGGAATAGATGAGTTCTATGGATTATCAGATCTCATCAGGATAAATTACCTTCCTAATGTCAACTAGCCAGATCTTGGGTCCAGCAGACATAATGAAGATCCAGAGAAAGATATTTGCCCCTAAAAAGACTCTTATTCTTAGTCTTCCTTAATGAATCTGAAAATTATGAGGCGATTATATTTGGAAACTATTTCAGTAGACTATATGCTGAGTATAATCTGGATAGTCATTCTGGTTTTATGATCTCTTCCTGAGTCTTTGCTTTTTTGCCATTATTGGAGATGAGATAAATACTTACATGTTTTCATTTGAATGCCTATTTTCATTTGAATGTCTGTTCTTTTGTTTTTATACAATGCAGGTTTAAATTCTATGATCACTTAAACCATGAACATCTTACCAAAAAAAAAATTAGTGCAGGTATCAGTTTCATTTTTGGTACGACCTACCATTTGTAGGAAAGAACCTAGCTAATTGTAGTGTCATTAATTTAATTAACAATTTTCTCTTGATAACTGCCAAGAAGAAAGCCAGTTTTACTTGTTAAATAAGTACAGAATTCAAGGAAAAAGCAAAATAGATGCTTTTTTAATGCCAAGTTTTTGTTTTTAATACTATTTATCTTCTAGAAAGGTTGTTCCTAAGAAATATGCTAAGATTAATTACCTCGATATAATAAAATACTTGCATGACACTAACATTATCCACTCGGTTACCTACTTATACATAGGTCTGTGTTTAGTGGAAAAGAGGATTTAGGATAATAAAGCAGCAGAATCATAACATGCACTCGATTATTACATGGTTAAGTACTGTCTTGGAAATGATTGAAGAGACTTGGGAAAAATGTAGAGTGTGTATACATATTTTGCCTGGAAGAGTTTTTGCAGATAGATGCTGCATGCAAACTAATGTATTCCTTAATTTATTTGCACAAATTATTCTCAAGATGTTCATACGGGATTAAGCTCTGCCTCAACAAGATGTGAATTAGCATCAGAGAAAAGGCTGAGCTCTCTCTGAGTGAGAGAGAAATTGCCTTTTTAATCTGTTAAATTTGACAGCTTTAGGTTTTTTTTTCAGTTTGAGCTCCTGTAATAAAACCGGAAAACCGTGTGAACTACTGTATTTGGGGGATTACTACTCAACTATGATGACATATAATTGTTCAGGAAGTTTGTGTAGGGGAGCTAATTACTGTACACCAAAAAATTTATATTAGTTCTATCTGAATACTCTCAATTCTTCAAAGAGGCTACTAAGGACCATAATAGAGGCAGCATTTTGTATCACACCAGCCAAATTTAAGTGTCTAACGATTCCACAAAACTACTGTCTTATTTATGGATGTAAGACTGTAGAATAGACTCAGTTTTACAAAACCACATTCTTAGGTGCCTTCATTCGTTCTGTGCAAGCAAACAGCTGCTCCCCTCACAACAGTTGTGTGCTTCTGTCTATCCTGTGTCCATCTGAAACCAAAGGTCCCTGAGACCAAATTCTTCGCAAGGCCTAAAATGGACAGTTCTGCTTGGAATACACGTAATACTGAGAGTTCAGATTCCATTTTAAAAAATCCTGCTAAAATTGATGCTTCCTAGGCTTAATGAGATAAAAACAAGAACCTTGGATTTACTGGCTCCTTTGAAGTTCAGACCCTTATGTTCCACAAGACTACCCTTCAACCAGCCACGAGGCAAGGACCACACCATCTCTGGCTCTGGGGTCAGGCTGTTAGATAACAAAGGTTTTAATGTTCATGGTTCCTCTTTGTTGACTGCTCCTGCAGTTCTCCAATGGCTGCTATCTCAGAAACCAAAAGCGAGGCTAGGAATGGAAGTCTGACTGTCCCAGTGTCTTAATCAGTGGAACTCCATGCCATGTTCATTAGCTTTCTTTTTTCAGATCCATTTGAAATAAGGAAGGAAATAAGCTACTTGGCAAAATATGCTTTTAAGGTAAGGACTCCAATATTTCACTTCTATCCAGCCACCCAAGACATCTTTTCTATACTTCTAATCCTTCTTGCTATCTTAATGCAAAGAATTCTTTTGTTTCACAAGACTTCTTTATCTTTGTACCTAAAAACATGTCCTGAATTCTGTGAACTCTTGAGTAAGGAACAGGCTTCGGACATAACACCTGCAAATTGTTATGGAGACATCCTCACTTCAGGCAGTAGGAATAACCATAAAAAAAATGAAACTATGAGTCCAGCCTGGAAACCAGTTAAATAAACATGCACAGATGTCCTGCATAATAGAAATAAGCTGAATGATAAATATCTCTCTCTGCCTGAAAGAATAAAATAATATAAAAGGATTAAGGATTTAAAAGAAGAGACAATAGCGAAGAAAGTGTGGGAGAAGCAAAGAAAACATAATTTTTTTTTAAGCCAAGAGCCGATAGTTGCATGTAATTTAAACAGTTTGTTCAATTGGCTGTGATTAATGATTAATTATTTGAGGCTCACTTACAGCAGCTGTAAATACTTTTTTCTTCAGAAGAATGTGCACTGTGCACCTGTTTGAATAAGATTAAACTTTATTAGCCTTCTAATAAAGTGCGCTAACCTTATCAATCATCTGAAATATATAGCCATGTTAATAATTATAGCATCAAATATAATTATATACTCACATTGAAGTATTAACAGGGTCAAAGACATATAGAATTTTGCAAGAGGTTTTAGTGCTGCTTTGAGGCTTCGTTTCATAGCACTAAAGAAGATCCATTTTTTAATCCAGACGTGACCAAGACCAGGTTTCTTTTCCCAGCTGATGTTGCTGAAATCTTTCTCTGGACAGTTCCTGACTTCTTACAAAAAAAAAAAAACCCTAAACAAAAAAGTGGTTTAAATTTTTCAGTTTCCTAAAGGCAAAGAACAGCAGCAAAGGAGTCATAAAACGCAACAACTTCAATAAGTAGTTTTGATGATCTGGTAATTTAGGTTTTGCGGAACAAAGATATGTGAGCATGCTTCATCTGTAAGAGCCCGTGGCATATGACCATGCAAATCTATTTCAGATTCATCTGAGAAAGATGAATTCCAGACTATCCTGAATGTTTCCAGCATTTTACAGTGATTTTAAATATTTGAAGACTGAAATACTTTGGAATCCAGGTTTGAAATCAGCCAATATATTATTTAAGGCTCCAGAATTTTGTACATCTGAATAGTTCAATTAAAAACAATTCTCTTTTTTACTAATATTGATTATGCCCTTTGTAGTGCTTTCCTATAAAAAGGTCCAGAACAGAGAACATATTGTACAATATATGGATCCTTTTGTGTATTGCAGACCTTGGATCCAATTTTTTCTTTAGAAGTTGTAATGCTGGATAGAGTGTAGATAGATTTCAGCATGGAACTAGCTTTGCTGAGGAAGTGTAGTCAACAATCTCCAAACTTCTACATTTTCTGAATATTTTTTACCTCATTAAATATGTTCATCATATGTCTTCAATTCCATAAATATTTTGGCTAGTAAGTACAATCTAAATGGCAAATTTAATTTACTCACTCATTTCTTTGACAAGTTTAATTATTAGTGCAGTACAGTAAATAATTTCTTATAATTGTCTCCTGGGCCTCTTATATCCTGAAATGGATATTTGGTTCTTTCCCTTTTACCCTAAATTTCAATCCATGCTACATGCTCTCGTTATTAATGTTTCTTTAAAGCCTATCGTGAATAAAAGCCTGGACAGAAAAGAATTGTGTTTAGGAGATGCATTTAAAATATCTCTTTATTCTTTTATGCCACTACCTGTCTTTAACTGGACGCACGTTTACTTTCGTTTGTCGTCTTGGTCATTTTCATGTGTGAATGAGAACATAAGAGTAAGATGGTGAAAACAATCCTGTTTTCCTTGTAAGGACTTTAGCTTGCTGAACCCCTGTACTACCCTACTAACTCATGGGCACCCCTCGCCTTTCAGAAGCTCTTGCCTTTCCCCGCAGCTCCCTTTGTCCCCGGTGAAAGGCCGCAGCTGCAGCTTGACCTCTGGTCTTCACACTGTGCAACAACTTCAAATCAACCAACTGATGCAAACATTACCTGCAAACATGTGTTCACCTGGAGGTACAAACGACCCACTGAGCCTAAGAAAAAGGATAATGCCAAAGTCTGCTGAGGTGATTTGTAGTGACACAAGCTCAGCTAGGTAACACTTGTTATTATACACATGCCAGTGTGGTATTTATTTGGCTTTCACTTTGATGAATCATAGCTCTAGAGAATATCTCAGTAAATCAGTGATGCTTGCATAAGATAAAAAGTAATTTTTCTTCATAGTAGAAGAAAAGATAACATTTGGCAAAAATTTTAGGAAGTCAGTATAGACTGTCTGCAGCAGCAGTAGAAATTATGTATCACACCAAATGCCATTTGCACATGGCCCAGTACACTCTCAGTCTTCCAAAAAGTCAACTTCCACATGGATAATGATCTGGAAATATTTAAAACTGATAACTAACCCCGACTTTATAGCAATGTAACTGCATTGACTTTAACAGTCCTCATTTTCGTCTTATGAAGACCAGATTCTGAGTTAATCCATGAGAAAGGAAATACCAAAATAATGATAAGTGCACTGATTTGGGGTTCTAGCACTGAGTCAATAAGAGGAAGAAAATGATATTGCACCTCACCTTCCTCACCAATATCTCCTGAGCAATCAGCCTATGGGAAAAGCATAGTAAATTTGCATATTTACACCTTTGGTTTTCTATCACAAGTGTTGCCCTTTTAGCAGTGTTTAGGTACACGCTAATGTTTAGAAAACTGAAATATATTCATTGGTAAACAGCTCATAAAAACCGTATTTAACAGAATGTCTAGAGCAAAAGTGATGGCAATTGCAGCTAATTTATTTTAAAAACTGTCTTGAGAATAGCAGTTGAAAACGTATAAAAATTGGTGTAATATTATTATTTTGTCATTAGGGCTCTTTTTCTGAAGATGACATAAGTAAATTAAATATATAGAGTGGGAATATGTTCGTAGTAAATTAATGATGGCTTTATTTTACCACTCATGGTGCAATTCCAGATGAGTGCCACTGTGAGAGGAGTAGATAATTTGATGTAGTAGAGGTCAAAAAACCTAGCAGACTGAATCTACGCAAGGGTGACATGCCTGAATGTGACAGAAGAGCTTACTGCCATATACATATGATTAAATACATCGGAAAGAGACCATTATTAGTGTTATGTTATCTCCTGCTATCACAGAAATTATTTTTTTCCTATGATTTATGACCTTTAATTTAACTCATTCTTGTTTACCTGATTTTGCTGAATCCTTGGATGAAAAAAGGAATCAGGAGGGAAGAAATTACTTGTTATTTTCTGAATATGTCAAAATTGATCTGACATGTTAATGGTTTGCACGGGGAAAGGAAGTGGTGAAAGCTTCTGGCAGGAGAAACAGACGTGTGTGACAAAAATTTTTTAGACAGGAATTTTTGTGCACTGCTAAAACCAAGTGTATTTTGATGTTTCTAAGGCAGAAAAGAATAAAGCTTCTGTAAGATAGTCTGAGTTGACACAGGTTACAGTGATCAGTCAGAGTTCATAATCTGCTTTTTTCTTTACGTTTTACAAAATGCCTTTGAGGGATTAAGAAGCTGCTGAATGCAATGTGAATCTGTGAATACAGATAATGTGAATGGCAATGGCAAAGTCTGGTACTCTGTTAATTAGAGAACACCTGGAACTGATCTTTGTGAATTGTGATGGAAAAAGTGTTGTAGTGCAAATTCTGGTTTGTAATGCAGATTTATTTCTGTGATATACTTGCATATCCTGATAAACTTGTCTATTATGGTTTTTTAATCACTCTAAATATTAAACCAAAAAGAATAAAGAAAATATTTTCAATCAAGTTTCTGCTGTAGTTACAGTCTGCCATCTTTTTTTTGTAAACTGAATTCAAAATAAAGTTTAGATATCTTAAGTAATTCCTATTTTAACTACTACTTTTTCCAATTCATAAAGCAGATTTTTACTCTGGAAAGACTTATATGTAGTATCATTCACAGAAGTAAAAAAAAAAAAATTACAGATATGGAAGTAGAGTGAGTGAGAATCTTGGCAAAAAAATGAGACATTACTCTGTAGATTAATTATCATTTGTTGTGGTTTGCTGAAGAGTTCTGTTTGGGTTTTTAATTGTTCTTTGCAAGATCTTCCAATATAGAAAGGCAATTTGTGTTGACCTACTGTGTCTCTTTTTGAAAACCGTTAATCAGGTGGGATTTAGCTTCTTTTTTATAACATTAAGAATCAAACTCCTAGGGAAAAAATTAATTAGGTATTTGCATTGGTTTTTTGAAGGTCATTAATGTCCTTCCAGTAGCTCAGGGAGGTGGCTTACACAGAGCATTTGGTTTTCTTGCTATATGCGCAGTCTAAACAATCTGTCTCAGACTGGCAAGGCAGTTGGATGTCTGTAGAAGATCTGTTAGCAGTCCTGTTTTTTCTCCCAAAGATATTCCACCAACAATTTCATTGTGGAAATGATTTTCTCAGAAAACTTTTTTTCAACTGTTTTATATTTCAAAACAGTTGAAAAAAATCTGGTTTTTTTTCTCACTCCATTAGTCCTGTTCTTTTACACTAGAGAGGAAGTGGGAAAATACTTTTGTTTCCATCAGAAATATGTTAAAATCTAACCAAAAAAATACAACTTAGTAAACGTGTGCAGGCAAAACATATGTTTCAAGGTGAAAGTAAAAGGGAAAGGTCTGAGAAATCGAAATATTTTCCAGAATAAAACTTAATGACTGCCTCAATATGTACAAAAGTTCAATATTTAAAATAAATGATTACCTGATTTTTTAAAAAATAAATAATGAGCTGTTAAAACAGGATGTGCATTTAAAACAGAGATAAAATACTGGGGGGGGGCTTGACCCTGGCTGGACAGCACTTGTCCACAAGCCACTTTATCACTGCCTTTCTCAGCTGGACAGGGGACAGGAAAAGATAATGAAAAGCCCATGAGTTGAGATAACAACAGGGGGAGACCATTCACCAGTTATTGTCATGGGCAAAACAGATTTCACTCAGGAAAAATTAATTAGCAAAGAAGTTAGAGTTGGATAATGGGATATTAAAAAAAGCAAATTTAAAAACTACCTTCCCTCCAACCCTCCCTTTTTTTCCAAGGCCCAGCTTCACTCCTGAATTCTTTATTTCTTCTCCTGCAGTGGAACAGGGGGTCAGGGAGTGGAGGCTGTGGTCAGTTCCTCTCATGTTGTCTCTGCTGCTCCTTCTTCTGCAAGGGAGGACTGTTCCCCTGATCCAGAGTGGGGTCCCTTCCACAGGAGACAGTTCTCCATGAACTGCTCCAGTGTGTGTCCCTCATGTGTTCCGGCCAGCAAAACTGCTCCAGTGTGTGTCCTTTCCATGGGCTACAGTGCTCCATGAACTGCTCCCGTGTGTGTCCCTCCCGTGGAGTGCAGCCTTTCAGGAGCAGGCTGCTCCGATGTGGGTCTCTCGTGGGATCCTGCCAGCAAACCTGCTCCAGTGTGGGCTTCTCTCTCCACAGAGTCGCAGGTCCTGCCAGGACACAGTCCAGCACTCCACTAACTCTTGAGGGAGAAAGACACGGAGTGTTGGGGAACCTGAACATTTGTGACCGTGAAATCGGAGAGTCGTATCATTTTTGTTTCTTATAAGAGTCTTATTATTCTTATCAGTCTTATTTCCTTTTGAAGATAGGTCTCTGAGGAAAAATTTGCAATGAAGTACTTTACTAAATGTCTTAGAAAGACAAAAGTTATGCAAAACTCATGCCTCTTATTCATGTCATGATAAATCTGATGAGAATTTGATACTTGAGCTCAGTTGTATAGAAGGATGACTTGTATTGAAACACATTTTTACTTTGTTGTACTTGATTTTTATTTGTTCTCTGGTGGAATTCGAGACGAAAGATCCTCTCACCTACTGTTATATGCAGCACAGAATGTACATAACAAATCTGAATTGGGCCTAAGGGAGTAAGGATTTTCCAACAATGTAAAATATTTGGGATAGTGGAGGGGAGAAGAAAGCTCTTGTGTGGCATAGGCAGGGGTTTTAGGAAATGTGTGGAGAGATGCCTTTCTTCCATAAATGTTTTTTTTCTTAGGTATTATTAGGGTCTGATTTTTTCCAGTAGCAGTGTAATGGGGAGCTTTGCACTTCATCACAAAAGTTGAACGTATTTACTCTTGTGTAACTCATAGAAAATCCTTATGTTCCTTGCAGCAAAATAAACCTGAACTCTGACTTTTGGATCTCCCTCTGGTATACTCACATCTGGAGCAACTTTGCAATTATATTGTCATCTCCCATTCAGATACAAGTTTTGATTCAATCATTATCTCAAATTAATTAACTTAAGAGACTTTTAATCATCATATTCATCAAACTCTAGGATCATTATGTTTTCCTTGATCCTTAAAATTGCCTTTGTCTTAATTGTCAGCCTGGAATTTCAAAGCAGATCTGTACAGTCACTAGTAAAACTCACACTTTTACCTTTGTAATAATTTTTTGAGGTGCTGACTCTCCTCATTCTGGTTTAGATGGGATTTATTTTAGAACTGACTTTTAAGGACACTTGCTTTCTCTATGTATAAGACTACTTTCATTTTCCCAAAAATCTTTATCATTTTTCTTCTCCTGTAATGCATGAAAGCTTCAATTTCAGTTTCAATTTATTACCATGTTATTCTATTTTTAATCTGCACGTGCATTTCTAAGATACTTTCGTATTCTGTCTGCCATAATATGTTGATTGGAACATCCAATAAAAGGGCAGGATTGATGGATTGGTGCTGAATTTGGATAAGTAGAAAATTGGAAGAGGTTAAAATGGTTGAAAAGGTGCTCAAACTTTCGGCATTATTATGAGAAGGAAAATTGGATCATATGAAGGGAAGTGCAGATCAAAAGAAAAACTGGCAAATGAAGTTAACAGACCATGAGTTGTGTGTGGAGGAATGCAAAAGAATGGAGACATGATATTCAAAAATTAGATCTGTGTCTTGGTTTGCATTGTGAAAAATGTAGAGCTGAAGAGGATCCTGAGAACTAAAGGGGCTGTTAATCTGGAGGGCATTTTCAGACTTGTTCCTCCACAGAGTATTAAAAATCTTCTACGAGATTTTACTCTAGGACCTGCTTTTCAACCTAACTTTTGTGCAAATTGTCTGACCCCTAAGTTGAAAATATTGCAAATAGAAAAGACCAATTTTTCTTCTCTGCCATAAGAGTAAGATCACCAAAGACAGTACAGAAATGTAACTAGAAATCTCACCACATTTTTGACACCAATGGGATAAGATGCAGGATTTTTTTCCTCAATTGAGCTTGCTACTACTGGCATCTGCTCTATTTCCTTGTATTAGTCTGTTTCCACATGTCGCTCATGCCTCTTGTCCTTGGTGTTCAAAAATAATCCACAATGACATTGAGTGCTGAACTGAAAATACTTCACGGGTGATAGTGGTATCTGCATCTGATGCCACCTTTTGTTCTGGCTGCCTATTTTTGTCTCTCTGATATTTGCCTGGGTCCGTGTCTTTTTATACAGTGTGATACATGTATGTGATTCTTAATGTGTGGGTATGAGGTAGAATGCTAACAGGTCTTGGTATTTGATTACTTAAAGTCTAGCGAGATCTTGTCTAGTGAGAGAAGGGCAACACTCACTGCATATTTATGACTCCATGAACACAACCTGCAGCAGAGGTCGGGGGGTGTTCAAGCAGCTGGAGAGAGTATATTCATATCATGGTGATCTCAGAGTTTTGCCTGGATGTGCCTTGTACACCTTTGTGTAGCCATTACTTCTGCTTAGTTTGGAAATCATACAGATCCATAGCAGTGCATTAATCTTTTAGGTTCATATTACATGTCTATTGATATTTTTTCCTTTTTCCCTATCCTGTTCCTTTCAATGTGCATGATTTGATTTTCATGGCCATGTTAACTTGACTGCTCTGCATGTTCTCTTCCCTAGACAAAAGCCTCTCTGTAGAAAAGAGGAAGATTAAATTGTAAGTACTTCTTTGAAGTGAATCAGCCTGTGTTTATCAGGTAACTTTACTGCTGAAACATGAATAGCAAGAGGTGAATTACTGAGAAGATTGATGTACCCTGGGGTTAAATACAGCTGTCAGTGAATGGAAGTTTTATCAGGGAGTTAGGTCTCATCTACCTGAGCATGAATCCAAAAGGTCAAAGAGAGAAGATTGGTAGAACTCAGGTATTGCACTTAAGAAAGAGACTGGTTAACAGCACCAATTTTCCAAGGAAGAAGCTGTGGTGCAGACAGAGCCAGTACTTTAGAGCTTAGGTTGAGAAGGCATCTCAACCTGCTAAACAACTTAATATTAACCATTAATACTTAATGGTTTCAATGTATTGAAAGGGGAAGTGTAGTGCCAACCACTATAAAAATAATTGATAATGACCCCAGAAAATTACTTAAAATGTTTATTATTCCTTTTATGGCTAATGTGAGCCACACTTTTACTGAATAAATGTCATAGACAAAGAGGAATGTTCAGTATTTGTCAGCAAAATCTGTGAGCGGGTACCAAAAAGAGGAGAGAAGATAGTGTGCATGGCCTCCTGAGTCTGTGGAGACCTACATCTTCCAGAAAGTATCTCTAAGTCAAATCAAGATAGAATCTATGAATCTATAGAAATAATTTAAATTCTTCCCTTGAGAGCAAACCTCTATATAGAAAAAAAGAGCTGATCAGACCTGCATAATGCAATGTTGGCTTTGTTCCAGGAAAACACAGATTCTTTTTTTTTACTATGGCAAGTATTATGTGTTTTGGTGTTTTGTGGTTTGGGTTGTTATTTTTTTTAGGTTTTTTTTAACCCTGAAAAGACTGTAGTTCATAACTTTTGCACAATGTGTTGCATTCAGCCTGCTGCTTTTCTGAAAGAAAACAGCTTTTGAGGACAGGAACTGCTGTGCAGCATGAACTTTTTAACAAGGAATGATCTATTTTCTTGCTTCTATACCCACTGCTGCTTCCTTTTTACTGCCTAGAGCCACAAAAGACTCAGGGAGTAAAGTTTTAGGAAACCTTTCCTGAGGTGGAGTAGCCATCTTGTCATTTTATTTGTGGCTTTACCTGTTAAGGCAGAGTGAACACTGTTTGTTGCTTAAGCCTTGCTTTTATACCAAGAATCCTCTCTCCGTTTTGTGCTGCTTAGGTTAAACAGATATTGCACTGTAAGAGGAATGAAGGTAAAAATGCAATGTGTTAGCTTCCTTATCTGTCAACATTTTGTGGTGGTGGGGACAATCAAATTTATCTTCTGAGCTATGCTATGTGTGGTCTGTTTTTTGAGTAAGGTGGGGAAAGGGAAATGAAACTAATGTGTTAGAAATGAGATTGTGGATTGTGTTCATAAGAACTGTGAGCAAGGCATGGTAAAACCTCACAGACATACAAATAAATTAATACGTTTTTGAGATCGAAAGGATAAAGCACATATCACAAAATGTGACTTGGGGATATGAATACAGATGCTATAGAAAAATAAGTGTAAGCATTTGTGTAGAAAAAAAGCTAGATCTAAGGAAATGTGTTCTGGATCAGATCCTCACAGCCAGGCTGTATCTTTGCACTGCTCTGGAGACTGAATCTCACATTCACTCAGCTTCCATTTACAGCTGGATTGCAGTAGCTCTGCAGCACAGAGGAGCCAGGATCTGTGTACACCTGGCTTCTTGGCTCTGGAGGGCTAATAATAAGTAAAATGTTGGTACAAGAAAGAAGTATTTTAGGATTGTTTTGAAGGCTAAAGTACTCACATTTTCAGCATTGTTATGCAACCTAAACTAGTTTTGTTGGTCTAAACAGTAGCTCATATTTGGAGAAACAGAACATAAATAAATAAAAAGGGAAACACAATAGAACAATCATTTAATAAGAAAAAGAAATGTAGGAAACCTTTGTTGTCCTTCTGCTACCAGAATTTTATGCCACAGGAGGACGTAAAGAAATCAAAATTACCAGCTTTGCACTGTAAACACCCACAAAACCAAAACGCTTCTTATGCAAAAGAAAATGTTTTTCTGTAGCTGCCTTTAGTTTACCTTTATTGTACTTTGGAGGAAAAGTGAAAAAAGGCTGAACTCACCTGCTCACTCACACCCCAGTAGTTTCCCTTTATCAATATATATGCCATATTTTTACACTAAATAAATAATGTAAGCATTTTCAACCAGTATGTTAAATTTCACACATCTTTTACTTTACAAAATCCTAAGTTACTACATTTAAAAAGAATGTATGCTCTTGAGTGGAAATGCCCTTACCAGTTTAAGTGATGATCTTTACAGATTTGAATGAAATTGATGAATAAGAATTAGAAGTAAACTGAAGCTGATACTAAATTAGTATAAATTGCAAGCAATTATACTTAAGTAAATCAAATTAAAACAATTCACTCTGATGCAAGTGAGCAATGACTAAGATCTTAGGTTGCAGATTGCAAATTTAGAACAAAAGTTAAAAGGTATAGTCACCATTTTCATTTTGCACAGCATATATCACATTCCAGTGAGTCACATGCTGTGAACTGTGATTTGAGTCCAGTTGTTAAAGCCAGGTATCTACAGTGACATCACTGTAAGCTGTAAGGAATTTTAAACCATTTATCATAATTCAGAAAGATGCAGGTGTATGCTGCCCCAAAGCCTCAGGGTATCTGTACACGTAAGCATGACAATTGCCACACTCCTTCAGAAGTACTCAGAAATATAATATTGCATCGGTGTAGGTGGCAAGGTTTTGGTAGTGGGAGAACTGAAGCTGTGGCCTGTGGGACTGCCCCAAGCTGGACACAAGCTGGCTCCAGAACAGACCCTCTGCAGAACACTGCTGAGTGCATTGCTGAAGTTGGTGGTGTCTCTGGGAAAACATATTTAAGAAAAGAGAGAAATCATCAGTCAGAGAGGAGTGAGGGGAAATGGTGACAGAGAGTGAGCAACAGCAAAAGGAACACTGAGTTCAGAGAAGGAAAACTCCTGATCAAGCTCCTCAGAGCACAAGAATGGTTGGTTCCAACATGCAGGAAGTCAAGCGAGTGAGCTGGAAGGCAAGTGTGGATGAGCAAGGTCCTTCTCACTAAGTCCTTTCCTGGTAAGGTCTGCTTGCAGGTTACTGTGCCAAGTGCCACAGTAGTGCCATCACTTTCTCAGTGGTGCAGCAGATGAGTAAAATCAAGTTATGTAAAATCAGGATACATAAGCAATCATATGGGAGACTTAAATGCTCTCTTGACTTCCTTGAACGAGTAGTTGTAGAGAAGACAGAGCCACTGTTCTCAGAAATGCACAATGAAAGGATGAGATGCAACAGAGAAAAGCTTCAAAAAGAGAAATTCCAATAGAATCTAAGCGAAAAATTGTCACAGTGAGGGCGATGAAGTATCAGAGGAGCTTGCACAGAGAATCTGTGGAATCTCTGTCTTTGGGGTCACCTGCATTTCAACTGGATTTGACTCTGAACAACCTCATCTAACTTCAAAGTCAACCTTTGCGCAGGATGTTGGATGACATAACCCCAGAGATCCCTTCTCATCTAAACTGTTCAGTGACACCGTGACATCTGTCAGGTGCTCTGTCTCTGGGTGGTCACTGAACAGCCTTCTTTCCTGTAATACATTCACAGGAGTGCAGGCAGGAATGAGGCAAAATTTACTCCCTGGGAGGCAGGGAGTGCCTGGTTCCCTATCAGCAATACCCGTCAGGAATGGAGGAATGACCAGGAGGAGGAAAGCTGCTCCCTTCAGAACAAAGAGAAACTTGGCCGAGGTAGAGGAACTAGACACATACTTGCCTTTGGTTTGTGACTGTGGGAAGTAATCTTGGAGTGTTGTCAATCAGTACTTCTGTAAGTAAGCAGCTCACTGAAAGTTCATCATTATTGATTTTTTATTGGATCTAAAAATAGACTAATATACAATATAAAGTGAACAATTTATTTTTGTAATATACAATCATACTTGGTGGCAAGGACTTATTTATTTGTTTAATATTTAACTAATTTATTCCTAAATTATTGTGTTAAATATTTAAAGCATAAACGCAACAAATTTAGCAAATTGTATTATCTAAGTCCAATGACATCTTTTTAAAATATTTATTTTGGAGGCCAAATGTTATATTAAGAACACTGTCTCTGTGTTTTAGAGGAAATCCACTACATACTCCTTAAGCACAGCTCTATGTAAATATCACTCAATTAAGAATTTGTAAGGTTTTGTTTCAAGAACATTGCCTTTTATATTATTTTAATACCATTTTAATTAAAGAGAATTAAATACTGAAAGAATTAATACTGAAAGCACACACACTAGAAAATGTTATTATTTCCAAGGAAATGACAAGAACTCGCTTCTGAAAATATGAATATTATTATTCTTCTCTGAGTAAACACCCAGCATTAATTTTCTGATTTAATTTTTTTCATGTAAGGATAGGATCTCAAGAACACAGGATTAAAGAGTTCATTACTGAGGCAAGTGCCTAGAAAGGATAATGTAAATAGTTTTACACTGACTCCTTCAAAGTATGCCTACAGTCACAAATGTAGATTTATACTGTCATTTTGTATCACCTGTTCCCAAACGCTCAGCTAAAAAAAAATAAACCATGTCAAATGGCACTTCATCAAAACTCAACAGTCTAAATGTATCTTCAGAATTGAGAGTATAAGTTTAACTAACCTAAACAGCAGTATGCATACATCTTGCTTATTTTTTCATGAAGTCATTTGCTTTCAGTAAAGTATACAACAGAAAATATAAAAGAGCTTTTCTACAGACTTGGCTTAGGAATTCACAATTTCACTTAAGAACAACTTTTTTACACTTTATTTGAAATTATGTGTCAAAAGACTGCTATGGAAAAAGGGTCACATGGTGCTTAGGTATCTGCTGAATCTAGTGGGCAGTGTTACTTCCATTTCACTGCTTAGAAAACTGGCTGAGAAGGGAATTCTCTGGAGAAATTATAAGAAATTCCGCCCATCCTGCATATATGAAGTTACTGAATTATGTTCAGTTAACTTCAGCTGAAGCTTTAAGTTCTGACCCAGAGAATAAATAGGAAAGAAGGAAGGTAAACCAGGGAGAAAGAGAATAAATATTTATATCCTATTTTATGTTAACAACGCTTCAAACACTGTATCATTCAAAAATGGAGGAAAATAATGCAAACCTCCCACAGTGCTAACAATGTATATAGGTCTGAATTTAAATATGTGTAGTATATTTTTTCAAGACCATCAAAATTTTTGGCTTCCATAACAATCTCTATTTCTCCTGTGTAAAGATTTATTTATACTCTACAAACAAAACTCAAAACATAGTTTTTGGTTCACAAGAATCTAGACTGATGTTAAAATATAATTGCTGTAGATTACATAATGACTGTTCTCTGAAGTGTATTCCCTGTAGCTTTGTTTATTTCTTATTCTCCCAGGTGTTTAGAGATTCTTCCATCTCTCAGTATAGAAAACAAAGCATGTTCTGAGCGCATTAAAAAAAAAAAACAAAACAAACAACATAGCAGTTTGGCATATGCTGCTTTTACTATTTGACTAACATTTTTACACCAGTATGTGGTGTGAAAGTGTCTGTCACGGAAAGGTGAAGAAAAAAAGTCTAGTTTCCTAATTTTTTACTCATAAAGGATCCACTTCAAGTCTTGTTGAAATCAAAGGATTTTTGGACAGCTATTGATGTGAAGGGGAAATGGATTCAGGTTTTCAGTAGGATTCTGGCAGGTTTTGTCACAAGGTAGAACTCTCCCACAGTGGAAGTCCATGGCTCAGACTCCAAATAGGACAGAAGAGTGCGTGAGAGGAGCGGGGACTTGTTGTTTTCAATTCTGCCGAAATCATATGAAGTTTAACAAGGCAAGTGCCAGATTCTGCACCTGCAATGGGGCAACCCTGGATGTATGGACAGACTGGAGAATGAGATGCTGGAGAGCAGTGCTGTGGAAAGGAATCTGAGGATTCCTAGTTGGTACAGAGTTGAATGTGAGTCAGCAATACCCTGGCAGCCAGGAGGACGAACCCTGGCCTGAAGGCATCAGGCACAGCATGGCCAGCTGGGCAAGGGAGGGGATTGTCCCGCTCTGCTCTGGGGAGGCCTCACCTCGAGTGCTGCGGCAGTTTTGGTGCCACAATATAAAACAGACTTTAAACCATTAGAAAGCATCCAAAGGAAGGCCATGAGGATGTTGAAGGGTCTGGAGGGGAAGGTGTATGAGGAGCAGCTGAGGTCACTTGGTTTGTTTAGCCTGGAGGAGACCTCATTGTAGTTACAACTTCCTTGTGAGGGGAAGAGGAGGGACAGGTACAGATCTCATCACTCTCGCGACCAGTAACAGGACTCAAGGAAAGGACATGAAGCTGAGTCAGGGGATGTTTAGGTTGGATATCAGGAAAAAGCTTTTCACCCAGAGAGTGGTTGGGCACTGGAACAGGCTCCTCAGGGAAGTGGTCACAGCACCAAGCCCGTCTGAGTTCCAGAGCCATTTGGACAATGCTCTCAGGCACACGGTGTGACTCTTGGTGGGTCCTGTGCAGGGCCAGGAGTTGGATTCGATGGTCCTGATGAGTCTCTTCCAACTCAGAACATTCTATAATGCTGTGATTCTGTGCTATCTGACCTTGAACACATCAACTAGTTTCACTGTCTTACTGAACGCATTTGTAAGTTGTAACAGTTTCCATACAGTTTTATGTGCAGTAACTGATCCATCAGGTAGCAAACTTGAACTTGTTGGCATTATTGTATCCTGTGCTAACTCTCACTGTTTATCATCAGCCATCTTTTGCTGTAAAACATATTCTAAATTAGTGCTTTTAATTAATTCTGTTTCTTGTAGCTCGCCTTCCTCAGAGATAGTCCTTTCTATTGAGCCATCTCCTGTTTCTCCCTAGAACTGAACTCCGATCCTCAGTGGCCCTGGAAATATAAGTCCAACAGTAAATTAGGAGGGTAATTATTAACAAGTGCATCGACAGCCCTGGCTTTTCCCATGTTTTGTGCTCCCTCTATAGACTTCTAGAATATATATATATTTTTTAAAACTCCAGCAGAATATCACTCATAGAAAGGTCCGGATAACCTTCAAGAGGTTATAAACCTTTCGGTGCTGCTGAAGGTGTTCTGTGTTCTTGAAGATGCCATTAGCCACTCAAATCAGGAGAGTGGGCACAAAGACATGCACTAAGCTGGCTTGTTCATGTTGAAGAGGAATAGTCACTGCAGCCAAGACACACAAAGGTACAGTCGTATTACTTTTCTTGTATTAAAAGAGACAAAAGGAGTGAAGGCTTGTGACTGTCTGGATCTTACGAAGCTCAGTGCAGAGAGAATGATTTCTTCTTCTCAACATTTTGTACACCCACACACAGGGAAGCCACAACCTGCTAAATTCCTTGGGGCATGGGTCTGTCATTTTCATTGTTTCAAATATAGTAAGTGTTTCTCTGGCAAAATTTTATTGTCTTTCACTGAATGTAATAAATCATATTACTTCATGTATGCTTTTTGAAACAGCTTTTTTAAATTTAAATTTGGTATCAGTTTTCTTCGAAAATGATAGAAGTAGTTATTAGTCTGTGAACATCTGTTAATGCTGCAGACAAATATAAAATCCACATTAGCAACTTCCATTTTTTATTTTTCTAACTTTTTAAACTTCTGAAACATCTGCTTGAGCTATTTTTCTCCTTGCATCTCAACTGCTCCATTGAAGTAGAGAGAGGTGAGCAAGCAGCTTGAGACTTCAGTTTGAAATATATTAAATAGGAAAAGCTCAAAGGGGAAACATCTGCTGAAGTGAAAATGTCTGTGCAGGATTGCAAAGCAAGATTTAAAGACTGAGGAATAGGAGAAAGAATCTTTCAGGGTATTTAAAATAGGATCTAGCTGATTTTTATAGTTCCCTTAGGTTGTCCAAGATCAGTACCTGAGTCAGAGAGGTACACAATGTTGTGCAGATTCCTTTTCCTGTATTTGTGTCTGTGTTACTTCTGACTTGAAAGCAAGCACGACCGAAGTTGCATAGCATCCAGTTAGCTTCAGACCTGCCATTTATTTATTGCTGTTGCACACGATGAAGAAATCATGAGATAATCCTGTACAAAAAAATCAAGCTGCCTACTGTTCTAATCAAATCCGTTACACTTCAGAGCATCTGTACATCAGGCAGTCCCACAGCACCTTGCCAAGTCATCCACCTGAATCTAAAGAGGGACTGTACAAAAGATGGGCATGACAGCCTGTGTGAATTCCCACAATCGGTCTGCAGGAGCAAATCTTCACTGAATATACACAGAGTAAAAAGCCAGCACTGTCAAATTCAGTCCTTGGCATATGCAACAAGAGGTGACTCTTCTTTATTCAATGAATGGTTATAAGATTATGCACCCTTGTAAAATGGGTCTGGAGGAAATTACATACCAGGTTCCCAGGCAAAGTGTTTTATTTTTACAGAAAGGAAAAAAAAAAAAGAAAAAAGAAAAAGAGAGAAGAAAAACACCCAACCCTAAAGCCCCTGAGGCTGGCCTTAGCCAGATGTTTTAATTTCAGAGGATTGATCTGTGAAGGATGCAAATTTCTTTGGCATTGCCTGTGGGGTGACAGCACAGTGACAGCTTTCCTGGTCTGAGGACAAAGATTGTCACAGAATTTGCTGAGGAACATGACAAAAGAAAATTATGTCTGGAGAGCTAATTCCCTTCACCTATCAGAGGAGGAAAGCGGGAATATTTACATCCAGATGAACGCATGTGTAGTGTCATAAATTAGAAAATAAAGTACATTGACTGTCTTCAAGCCAATAAAATCATCTGCTGCACAACTCGGTCAGGAGTCACCCAAGTATCTTTAAGCCTAGTTCTCTAAACACATGAAAAATCAACCATCTTTAGCAAAAGACAGGTGGAAAATACTTGGGCTCATCCTACATTGCCTTTAACTTGTTTTATCTACTTTTTCTTTGAGAGTTTAAAAACTCCAGTGATCCTATCTGGCTTTTTTAGAGATAAAATGAGCCAGTAGGGGACAACCACAACTAGCATATGTAGTGACAAATTCCAGAAGGTACAGTACCTGCAGGGTGTGGGCTGTGAGGCCTTTGCTAGCTATTCTCAGAAGCCATTATATTAGCTGAGACTGGCAAGAAGAGAACATATGTGGCCCACCTGCATTTCTTTTGAAGTGTTGTCTGTGGAGGATTGCAGATCATTAATTTTCAGAAATCCATACTCTTTGCAGAAAAATTAAGAAAACTGAAAGTCCTGCTCATGAAAAAGCAAAATAAATATGCAGACTATTGTGACACAATAATTTGTGAAAAAAAAAAGATTGATTTGCTGTGTATCTGAGAACAGAATGACTTTCAGAATTCAAAATTAGTAGACATTCCAGTGATTTATAATACTTATAATACTATCAGCCAGCTGGTGTTTTTTTTCTGCAGCACGATTACCCAGGCAAGGAGTAGAGACTACAGACAAGGGGTGCAGAATGCATGTTAGGAGGTAGGGTTTGGGAGCACATTGCGGGTGAATTTTTGGGAGCAGAGCGAAAAACTCAAGGAGGACATTGTGAAAGAGCAGGAGGGGTAGAAAAATGCAGGGGAAGCCTTCCTTCGGAGTACTGGCTCAGAAGAGCCTGCAGGAAGAGTATGAGGCAGGGTTGGAAATGATGGACTGATGGACTGATACAGTCTTCCCAGGCCTCGCAGTCTGACCTCACTGCCCCACAGTTTGAGATGCTTCCCAGTCCTGAGTGTCAGAAACTCTCAGACTCCAGGGGAATGTAGAAGGTGACAAGATCATGAAATGCAGCCTAGAGAGACAGTAGGGTATCACTGGGGAGAACTACAGGTGAGCACTGCAGTAGGTTAGAGATCCCTTGCAGAGGTGTGATGAGTTTACCGACAGCCAAGGGAAGGTACTCATTTTGACCCTACTTTTGATGTAGGTTCAAAGGGATTATGTTCAGAGGGGAAGAATTTAGGAGCGGTATTGCGACCTTGCCAGGGTCACTGCAGCAAGGCAACCCACCTTGGAAACTCGTTTCTTTGTCAGCAATTACTCGTGTTTGACAGTGGCAGGAGGAAGTGAGTCTGATACAAGTGTTCACGTGCCTTTGCAGTGTGAGATGAGGGTGACATCATGGCTCTGCCCTTTATTAATCAGCTTCCTTCCTGCTTTAATCCTTTTCCAGGGATACAGTATGGGCAGTTCCACAGATCCTATGTGAAGGATACTTTATTCCTGTGTGTGGCTTTATGAGATAAGCTATAAAACTAGCTAGAAACATGCTCAGAGACTATTATTTCTGTACCTACTTCCTGAAAATAAGCAGTCTTCCTTCCTTGGTGTGTGTGCGTGTGTATGCCTTTGCTATCACCAAAGAATGGGCAAATTTTGGGAACTTGTTGTTTTGATGATTTAAATTCAGTAACATTTTCATTTCTTGTACAAGTGTTTAGAGTTTCTACCACTTGTTTCAGTTGGATAATGCTACAGCGCCAGCAGCCATCTGCTAATTTTACAAAATGTTTAGATTAAAATTTAAACCAAGCTTTTTAATCTCTTTAGAAAAATGCAGTTACCACTAACCTTCTACAATGAGAAAGCAGCCTTCATTTATCCCAATCTCCTAAACATATATGTTAAAAATGTCTATATAGAACAAAAAACTGTCTCACTACACAAAGATGGGATAATTATAAACCACATTATGCTAAAGGATGATTAGCCATAGAAATAACAAAATTAATCTGGTTTTAAAAATTTAATTATTTCTCTGGGTTAGTACAAGAAGTTTGATTTTGATTTCAAGAACAGTTGGTGTTATTTCTTTTAGAAAACTAGTGACACAATTTCTCTATATGGCAATGCTTACTTCACCTTACCTTCTGAGCCCTTGTAAGGCTCAAGGGATTTGTTAGAGAAAAAGATTTGGATTCCCCTCCCTTGCTTCCAGTTGAGATCATTTTGAACTCTATTCAGGCATGAAAGAAATACTAATCAGTCTTTTAGACTGGAGAGAAACTCCCGGGTGTATAGAATACATGTAAACTCTCCTATAAATATGAATATCATAACATCTGAGAAAAAAGCTACATGAGGTAGAGAAGTTTTATTTATTTTTTCTTCAAATAGGAAAATGAACAAAAGATTTTGCTGGAAACGTGGAGGTTTCATAAAACTTGGAAAGTGTTTTTGTAATCTAATCTTGAGTTGCTCTTAGCAGGTTACATCTATCTATCGTTTGTGGCTGAAAGATAATTGTCCTAAAACTTCCCTGTTCCCCCACAAGGGATTTTCTTTTCAAGGTGATGGAAATTGTTTTTCTCTGCTCTCACACAAAAGCTGTCCATATGGACCAGAAAGGGGAAGGCAATAAGAAACAAAGCAGGCTGCTCCCCAGAATATTTTAATGTGGTACGTGGATAACTTTACTCTTTCCTCCAGATAAGCAGGGTTGTTTATTTTTCTAAAATCAAAGACAATCCTATTAAGCATAGTAACAGCATATCTTGTGCCAGTCTTCTGTTCATCGTAACCAGTAACTGTTTAATCCAAACTCCATGTAGGAACAGTAGCTGCACAGAGGCAGAGAAGACAGGTCTTCACAGTGAGCTGCAGCATCCTGCTCTGCTCACCACCCTTGTGTGTCCTTTGGTGAGTGTTGGTGTAACTTCTAAGAAAGGCATATGCTCCACTCAGATAAGCATATTTGCTTTTTGGTTAGGGCAATCTCCCAGGAGGCAAAACATACAATTTTAAACATCTGAATCTGAAAAAAAAGTTGAAACTCTGTCTTTTCATGTCCTAGATAAGAACTGTCTGCCGTGCTGCTTAACTGGGCACCACTACAACTGTCTCCAGCCAGGCTCCAGAAGTGAGCCTGGTTCATGTCTCTGAAAGAAAATAATTATGTGGAAAAATGGATGGGAGTGTTTTAGTCTATGACTCAGTTTGTGAACAGAGAGAGTCCCTGAATATGTGTTCTCAAAAGGGATGATTTTTGTTACCCTCCTGTGTAGGAATCTTTATTGGCTAACAACTGGTTTGTCTTTATTCTGTGTGCTAGCTGTTTTGGATCCCATTCTGGGATACCCAGTTCTATGCCTTTGGAAATTCTGTTCCTTTTTCATGAAAGTAACTTTGTTGCTGCTGGTTTTAAAAACATAAATCCTTTATTGTGTTCGGATCTAAGCGTCTGGTGATAAAAATGGAAGTACTGAGACAAAGAGAATATTAAATATGTATTATGAAATTTTCTAATATGGGCGGAGAGAAACATTCTTGGATTCCTAGTCAAATTACATTTTCTCTCATTTGCATCAAGGAAACAGAAGCACTAATAATATACGTGTCAAATCAGTGATGGAAATAGCTATGCAATCAAATGATATAATGATGGTATATAAGTGAAGGTGACCTACCAATGAATAATGTGGGAAGGAACGACTGACAAAGTGTTAATTGATATGTCAAGCCAGTAATGTCAGTCAGTTGCACGGAAGAAGAGAAATTAGTCAGTGTAAATTGCGTAGTGACCATCAAAATATGCCAAAAGCAATTTCGCTTTCCGCAAAGAACCTGACAGATAAGACATAACAGCAAACTGGGGAAAAAAAAGTAAATATACCATATCTGATTTACTGTTCCAGGTAGCCAGTAATGGTTCACCCAGCAATGCCTTTTAATGTCTAAGAAAAAAACATTTGCAGCATCTATGTACCACAATAATCCTCAATTCAACCTGTGAACCTTTCACAGCTCCTCCTTAGAGAAATCCAATAAAATCTACAATGTCTGACGCGTATCTGCTTACCTTGAATGGGTAGCGAGTAGCTGAAGTGATATAAAAAATATGTATGTATAAATCTGAGTTGAGCAGAAGCTGAAAGAAAAAAAAAATATGATTTTTAAATAGTAACTTCACTTTGTACTTTCTTATAAAACGTATTACAGAAAGTAAATGGCAGTTTCCTAGGCTGAGATTTTTTCTTACTTATCTTGCATTTTAAAGGGACTTTTGTTCTTTTTCTGATAGAACTCTGAAAACCCACAACCATTACTTTGGGACTAAACAGTCAGATCAATGGTATGAAATTGCACTAGGTCATTCCAGACAGTGAGAGAGAAAAGAAATCTGTTATACGGCTTTGTCACATGATTTAATCTAGAAGAAAAATGAAATATTAAATATACATATGTTTATATTATATATTTGTGGAACAGAGCTGCCTGAGAAAATGTATTTTTTTCTGAACTTGAAGCCATTTTTGGATAACGTAAGACGTTATATATTATTTTGTCCACTAGAGGGTATCAAACATATTTCCAATCTTGCAGTAGAAACCCTCAGAAGCTCAGAAAATAAATTAGATCAGGTGAGATTAATGTTACCATATTTTAAAAAAATACAAGTGTCTATGTTTAATATAATACTTTGTGAAAGAGAAGCAAATAACTTCTTCCTGCTATACAAAGTCCTAGATATATTTTTCATGATGAACTATCTCTACACAGTCTTGACTCCTCTTAACGTTATCGTGAGAGGCCATGTTACAGTGAAATATTTAGTGATGTTTCTTGTGATATGAGATTTCTACTCCTTCTGAATTGGAGCTGAGAATAAGATCTAGTTTGGGACTAAATCTCCAAAAATGTATAGTGTAGGATTAAATATAATCTTAATATCCTGGGTCTGAATTTGCAGAGGCTTGTATTTCAATTTATAATTTGTGATGATCCCTAAAGAGAAACAAACAAAAAATAAAGCCTTGAATTATTAACAAAAGATACTTGAATTTTATGTTAGTTCTAGATGTTACAGTTTTCTTACTCCATAGTTCAGTTTTAAGGTGTTTGTCTTTGGTTTCAACAGAGAGAACGGAAAAGGCTCTTTCCCTCAAACTTAAGGCGTTTAATAGGCCTTTTTATAATCCAGGATAATTATCAGTGCTGCTTATTAGCACTGTTAAAGCAAGTCTGTCCTTCATGTGAGACTTGAAGTGGAAAAATTTCTGGAAACAAATGTTTCAAAATTCATTGTTCTTGTTAGTTTCGTGTTGAAATAAGACTAAACAAATTCAAGCACAAACTGAATTACACCTCCTTTAAAGTTTATATAGTTACTAGTACAATCAGTCAAGGAAAGGTGTGAATTTATCAGCACTTGTAAACTTTACCAAAATGAGGCTTAGAGATGGATGTGTTTTCTTGTTCAACAGGAAGGTAACCAGCACGATGCAGGAGTTAGTGAATGAGAGTGGAACTCTCCAGTACGTGTAATCATGAGGTCCATGGTCAGAGTGGTCTCCTGTGGCTGCAGTGTTCACTGTATGTGATCCATGCTAATGAGTACAGGTTTTGCATTGTCCTGGACAAACTAGTTTGTGGGATCCCAGGGAATATATCACACATTGCACTCATTCTGTTTGGGGAAAAAAACCTCAACAAAACAAAATCAAATAGACTTATTTGGAAATAGTTAATTTTTCTTAAATGCAGAAATCCACAGCTGACTCTCCTGTAAAGCTTTGTTCATAATATTTGCAATAATAAGATTTTTTTAACTTTTATTTCTGATCTGTCTATATTAAAAGCAATTGAATTGGAGACCCTTCATCAACTGGTCCTCTAGATTCTGTCAGTTCTCCAGAAAACAGGTCTTGCCAAATCCTCTTTGTTTTCATTTGTCTCTGGGTTTTACTATCCCTAACACTACTGTAGAAAAGCTGGGTCTTTGGAATAAAGGCAGTAATGAATTTATAACAGGTTTTCTTTTGCTTCTGCCTTTATTAGCTAAGTACTGCTGAAAAGAGATGATGAGATGAATTGCCCTATGAAAATTAAGAAGTCCAAAAAAATCTCAACAGTTAAGCTTCATGTGAAAATGCAAGCCCACAATGAACTGGAAGTTTAGTTCAGATGAGGCTGGCAGAAAATTCCTGTTAAGTTTAAGATTCTCAAGAGTTTGAAGTATTTTCTTGCCAAGGAAGATAATGGATGAGTTGTTGCTACTACTTTCAGACTTCACTACTATCAAGGAAACAGCAACCGAACAACATCCTGGACATGCCTTCCTGTCTTTTAGTCTTACAATGTACTGAATAATATACATGCATATGAAAATGCACTCCACTCTTCTTCACGTAAAAAGAAAATCACTCACCCCTCTTGTTCGTAGTGAATGTCATTATATACTCTCATTTCCAAATAACTTGACTGAATTGACCTTCAGTAATTCAGTCTACCTAAATGCAAAACATTAGCACACTGCATTCAGATTATTGTCCAAAAAATGCACATTAGAAAATAAGCTTGGCATTTACGTTATCACATAAATGCAATTAGTCTTACAATGAGGGTTTATTTTGAGTGTATCATTTACATCAAAGAAACAGAGCCTTGTATTCCTTACAATATGATCAATGACAAAAGACCAGAAGGCAGCAAGTAGGTTGTCTTTGGCTTCTGTGAAAGTTGGATTAAGCTTTATTGGATCTATCGAGTAAAGGAAGTTGTTAATTCTTGAAATTCACTACCTCCCTGGCAAATATTACTGAGCTTTAAATTTCTATGCTATAGTCTTTATTCAGGCTGTATATTCTTGAAATCAAAGATGAGGTGAAACCCTGGATCATATGTTTCATCCCACTTACTGTCGTCTCCTTTATGCAGAAGCACTTGTGAGACACGATTTAAAAATGGTGTTGGCTTAGCCATAATTTTCCAAAATCTTTGTAGTTAAAGATACAAAATGTTACTTTTGTTGCTTTTTAACCCTCTGTTAGGTCTCTAAAATCAGAAAGATATTTCTAAAATTCATAAAAATAAGTTTAAGGTGTTCCTGCAGTAAGAGAAATTTGGACAGGTTTTTTGCACGTAGACATTTTATGTCTGTTTTATGCCAACATGCTTATGCACACATTTTGATGTTCTACTTTCTAAGCATAATGAAGACATCTGAGACCCAAATTATTCCCTGTAAATACTTTGTGCTCCATCCCTTCTGGCTACTTGTTAGTGTTCATATTCAAGAGGATTGTATTCCACTGCAACAAAAAATACCAAGAGCTTGGTCCTGAGTAGCACTCATCTAGGCACATTGTGAGGATTTGAGAAATGCAATCTTCTGGTTTTGATGGTCGTGTAGTTATTTTTCCAAGATGTTAGTCTTACTGCAGTAGATAAATGTATTTGCACTATGTCAATATGTATACATTTCCTCTCAGCTTAGTTCCTAATAAGAAACAATTTCTATGGGTTACTGGGCAACATTCTGTTCTCCTGTCCGTTTATTGGTTTATGAGCCAAATCACAGAGCTGCTGATCTGATACTCACTTCCTGGAGGGAGAAAATTTGCTTTTAATCCAAGCACTCTGCCCTTTCACGGATATGCCTGGAATTTCTGCTTTCTGCGTTACCAAACTCCACCCAAACTTACTTTCCTCTCAGGAAGAGTCCTGAAGGGTGCATCCTGTGAGATTTCCTGACACCTGGCATGGAGCCAGCAAAAAGTTTTTGTTTTGTTTTGTTTTGTTTTTTTTTTCAGAAATCCATCTAATTTCACTTTCAAAATTTCTTTATTTGCACATCAACCTCTTACTGTTGGTGGAATCATTACTTATTAAGGCAGTGGGGGATGACAGTTAATTTGGACAGATTCTTTTTCTTGTAGGAAATCCACTTCCTGCAGTTTAGTACTTTAATGTGCATACGCTAGAATGGCAAACTTCATTCTGCCTTAAACCATGAATGTCATTTACAGGTATAAATCTAAACATGACTGTTCAAGAGTGGTAGATTCTCCTCGGCTGGCTGCCAGGTGCCCACCAAACCGGTCTCTCACTCCCCTCACTCAGAAGGAAATAAAGATAAAATAAGAAGCAAAAACTCATGGGGTGAGATAAGGTTAGGGCAATTACTCACCAGTTACCATCACGGGCAAAACAGACTAGACTTAGACAAGATTAATTTAATTTATTGACAATTAAAATAGAGTAGGATAGTGAGAAACAAAAAGCAAACTAAAACTACTTTCCCTCCACCACTTCCCCCCATCCTGCTCCGGCTGCTTGTCTTCTTCACTCTCAAATCCTCTACATCCCCCTCTCCAAGGGATGGAGGGGATAGGGAGTAGGGGTTGCAGCCAGTTCATAACCCCTTGTCTCTGCCACTCCTTCCTTTCACACTCTTCCCCTGCTGCAGCCTGGGGTCCCTCCCACGGAATACAGTGCTTCGCAAACTGCTCCAACATGGGTCCCCTCCGTGGAGAACAGTCCTTCAGGAACAGACTGTTCCAGTGTGAGTCCCCCACGGATGACAGACCCTGCCAGCAAACCTGCTCATGCATGCACTCATCTCCATGGACTGCAGCTCCCTTCAGGACATACCCACCCACTGCAGCATGAATTCCCCCATGATCTGGCTGCTGGAAGATCTCTGCTCCACCCTGGACCTCCACAGGCTGCAGAGGCACAGCTGCCTCACCATGAGCTGCACCAGGGGCTGCAGGGGAATCTCAGCTCCGGCACCTGCAGCACCTCTTCCCCTTCCTTCTGCACTGACCTTGGTGACTGCAGAGCTTTTTCTCTGAATTTTTTTCTTACTCTGCTCTCCCACAGCTGCTCCATAGCATTTTTTTTCTCTTCCTTAAATGTATTGCTGTGTGGGCTCTGCTTTGGCCAGTGGCTCCATTTCAGAGCTGGCTGGAACAGAATCTGTCCAATATGAGGGTGACCTGAAGTCTCTTCTCACAGAAGTCACCCCTGCAGTGCCTATCCAACTCCCAACCTTGCCATGTAAACATAACGCATCAATTCATACACTTTTTTTACTGACATACCTTAAAATATGTATATGCCACTCATATACATATGCAACCTGAAAACTGTACATGCAACTTGCAAATTTTATACGCTACTGTAATTCTCCAAAATGTGTTTCTCTAGGTGGCTCATGACACAAGTGGAGGTTTAAGCTTTCTCAGTGTTCAGAATTGCTATTTTTTGGAACACAAATAACCTATTTGGTAATTTTACTTTAATTATTCTTTTCTGATAATTCTTTTCTATCCTTTCCCATCTCATCCCAACCCACTTCATCCCATTTTGCGTCATCCCATGTTTGCCCAGAAAGGTTTTGCTGTGCAGACTTAGTTTTATCTCCGACACCTTCATTTTGTTTGAGCTTTCTGCCTTTAACTTCTGAAATTTTCTTTCCTTGAGCTTCAAAATATCTTGCCATTATCCATCTCCTTTTTGTAATCCTGAGATCCATTTGATCCTCCAGGATACTTTTATAAATAAAAAGGTGCTTAGCCAAATAGATAAAAAATGACAGAATAAACATGATGATTTCTAGATAGCAAACTTTCCCTTTACTGTATTGAGTTTTTTTAAATTATAGCTTGTATATATTTCCTCTTGTTTTTTCTAATTTGAAGTGCTAGACAAAGAACACTTGAAACATTTATGTCCAAGCTCTTATTATGACTTATGAAACATAAATGTATTTGAAGATATAAAAGAAGTGGGAGAAGTTCCAATCCAGTTGCAATGTTTTCCCTTGATGTGGCTGATGACACTCTCTTCTATTCTTTCATATTGTTGTACTTTCTGTTGGCTTTTTTTTTTCCAAACTTACTATCTGTTCATTAAGAATGTTTGAACAGAGCAAAACAAATTCAATGATATATGATCTTCCAAATCTGCTATCTTTGTTTTAACAGAACATCCTTTCAAATTAAAAATATCCTGACTGGTGTAGGTCCATTATCCACGAGATAAGCCTATTTCTTAACTGATCTCATACATAAAGTATGTGCAAATAATACTTGCATGGCTTAGTATATCACTGTTTAGAGTGGGTTTTTTAGAGTTAGAGCTTCTCATGATTTCATGGCGAGAAAAAATGAGCTTGTTTATCTTTCTGATTACAAGTAAATAAATAGGGAGTTATCCTCATCATTTTTTTTTCATTGAAGTTCTCTCAAACGCTGCACATTAAGTCAGAAGCTATATAGCAGTACAAGGCCAGAGCATGGAGATAATTCAACAAATTAAACTTTAACCAGTGAAATGGATATTCCTTATTTAGTCTACATGCTTATAAGCGCAGGAAAACAAATCATTAGCACTATTTATTAAGAGAAGATGAATGGTCTGAAGGTGGAAAAAACCACAGCATAGAAGTAATGGTCAAATGCTTTGAAAGGGTTAAAAACATAAGCATTCTCTACTTTTTGAAATACTGTGTATGTCTGAAGACATGAATTTCACAAAAGGTGCTAAGTGCTTTAAATTGTTTAATATATTCTAATGGAGATACTGAAATGTGAAAGAAAACTTTTCTCTGAAATGAATAAAGAACAAGTGTATTCATTTTCGCAGATCTTGCTAAAAACATCTGTTACTTAAAGCTGCATCAGCTTTAATTGGATACTATTCTTAACTCTCTCTCACTCTTCATTTTTCTAGTAGTTGATATCACTGGTTATTGATTTCTGGGTGTAGAAACTCAGTAATATATGACATTGTTATACACTGCTAAGGTTTTAGAAACGTTTGGTTGTTTTATCACTCATAGCTTGCAAAATAAAATCTATACAAGCACAAGAGGGCTCTGGTCAAATGAGTTTGCACAGATAATCTCTCAGAAGTTTGAGTGCTTAACCCCTTAGCAGGGGCCATACGGAGGCTGAGTCAGAAGCCTGAGCTCTTTAACAAAATCCCCACCTACTCTGAAGGCTAATGGCAATGAGAAATGAATAATTATCTTTTTTTGCTACCTGGTATGGGAAGCGATGCAACAAGTCTCCTCATTTCTTTTACAGTGCTTGGGACAATGTTCTGTTTCCAGGTGGCATGTTCACAGGTCTGGTATAAGCTGATCAGTGAGCTAGGATTCATGAAGAACAGTGTCATCTGTGTCAAGGCAGGACACCAAAGAAGCCACTCCCTAAGGAAGACCAAGTAAAATGAGATAGTCCATAAAATGGAATGGAGGGAATATCTGACAGGTTTGTGTATAGTTTCCTACCATCCCAGAGAGAAAATACTACATATATTTGTGCTTTTCTAAGATTGCATTACTAGTAGATTCTTATCTCTGAATTTTGATTTTTTTCTCCTTTCCCCCCCCCTATACTCTAGATTCAAGAAAATCTGCAGTGTTTATAAGCAAAGAGATTGTCCAGGTTTTTATGTTCATGACGATCTCTATGCCCAGCAGGTTTCATCCAGCTACATTTCGCAAGAGCTCACTGCTTCTTAATGTTTCACAGTACGAGCTGTAACTCAACAGCTTTATTTTCCTCCTGGCTGCATTTCATCTCC
This sequence comes from Cnemophilus loriae, assembly GCA_013397755.1. Lineage (NCBI taxonomy): Eukaryota > Metazoa > Chordata > Aves > Passeriformes > Corvidae > Cnemophilus > Cnemophilus loriae. The sequence continues at coordinate 1,269,711 of VZTF01007181.1, read as the reverse complement.
CTTCAGTTCTCATGCCCACCTCTTTTCTTTTGGAAACTCTGCTCTCTCATCAGCAGTTCTACTGTTAGTAAGGTAGCTGAAATGGTGGCCTCAGATTTCCTTTGGTTTGTCCTGTTTGCTCCTCTGAAACAGATAGCTTTTCTGATACACCACAAAAACTACTTTTGTGTTTCAGGAGTGGGGCAACATCATCTGATGCAGCTGCTGCCTTCAAGTCTCTTCAGATTAAATCACATTAATTTACTGCAGGATCATTATAAAGCCATTCATGGATGCTTGTGTACTCAGAAATCGCATTTACCAGCTAACTGAATGGATGAATGTAGAGGAAATTACAACTTTCTTCTCTGAAATCATAGGCCTCTTCCACTTAAACAACAAGAGAATTTCCACTAGCTGAGGGCTATTAGAAGGCATACACTAGAGCTCCACATCATGTCTATAATGCCTCAAACCATGAAAAGTACATTGTTGTAAAATTTTATTAAAAATCTCAGTCTTGGTAGAAATTCCTATGGAAAATTACAAAACATTATCACATTATCACAAAGATGGAGTGCAGTGATAACCAGAAACAAACAACAGAGGTTAAAGAGGAAGGATTGAAGGAAGATTAAAAGAGCCCAGTACATGAGATTTCAGTAAAATGGGATTGCAGGATCACATGATTTTTCTCTATATTTATCTGAAGGGCTTCAGGAGTAGAAAATTATTTCTGTGTAGTACAGGTGGAAGTACCTATGAGAACAGTTAGATAAAATAAAACAAACCCCACAACACCACCAAAATGGAGTTCAAAGGTTGTGATCCTTTTTCAAGCAGCAAACTTTTTAACAGAAAAAGAGGCACTATAATGTCTCTAATGAGCTATATACTCTGCAAAAACTTCAGGAAACATCTGTTTTTCTACTCATAATTATATTTTATTCAGTAATTTTGAAGAAACATTGAAATGTTTTCCCAATTGTTATGTAGGACTTTAAAACCAAACCTGAACCAAGCAGCAGGAATAGTAGGGATAGATAGCACACCGTCAGTATACTAGGTTATATGATTTAATAAATCTATTCCACTATTGATTTCCATTGAGCTATGATTTCTCACAGAATTTAAGTAGTTTTGTAGTTTTGAAGTCTTGTATTACTTGAATGGAACCCAGCTGACACTTGCAATTAAGAGTTTTTCTGGGTTTTTTTGGCTGTGTTTGGATTCAAATAATAAACTCTGATGATAACAGCACAGGGATGTTTGGATAAATTCTGTGAAATACAACGTACATTTTTCATCTTGTTTTCCTTCCTGGTCAGTCAGAAGAATCAGAAGCAATTAAAATCCCATTGTTCCAGTGCGATAACCCTCCAAGACAGGGAGTGCTTAACTCTTGAAGGAACACTTCACAGGAGGTTTGAGCTGTCTGCAGCTGTCCTCAGGAACCAGTTAACTGGTAGAAATCTGTTAAATCATTAAGTGTTATAAATAAATATATTGGATGGTTAGCACAGTATTTTTTAAAAGACTTTCTTTCATTGTCTATACAGTATACAAATGTGTGTCCTTAACTGTTTCACTACCTGATGTTATAGAATGGTTTGGGTTGGAAAGGATCTCTTAAAGTCATCTAGCTAAACTCCCCTGCAGTAAGCAGGGACACCTTCAATGTGATCAGGTTGTTCAGAGCCCCATCCAACCTGGTCTTGAACGTCTCCAGGGATGGGGCATCCACCATGGCTCCAGGCACCCTGTTCCAGTGTTTCACCACCCTCATCATAAAAATTTTTTTCCTATATCCAGCCTAAATCTACCTACCCCATTTTCATTTAAAGCCATTACTCCTTGACCCATTGCAGCAGAATGTACTAAGAAACCAGTTCCTATCTCTTTTATGAGCCCCTCTAAGTACTGAAAAGTGAAAATAACATTTCCTTGGAGTCTTCTCTACTTCAGGATGAACAACCCCAACTCTCCCAGCCTTTCTTCAAAGTACAGATGCTCCATCCCTCTGATCATCTTCTTGTCCCTCCTCTGGACCTGCTCGAACAGGTCCACGTCCTTCCTATGCTGGGACCCCAGAGCTGGATGCAGCACTCCAGGTGGAGTCTTGCCAGAGCAGAGCAGAGGGGCAGAGCAGAGGGGCAGAATCCTCTCCCTTGCCCTGCTGGTCACACTGCTTTGGATGTAGCCCAGGATGTGTTTTTCTTTCCGGGCTGCAAACACACACTGCCAGCTCATGTCCAGCTTTTCACCCTCCAGTAGCCTCAAGTCTTTCTCAGCAGGTCCACTCTCAGTCACTTCAGCCTCCAGCTTATATTGATACTGAGGGCTGCCTTGACCCGGGTTCAGAACCTTGAATCTGGCTTTGTTGTCTCTCATGAAGTTCACATGGTCCCATTTCTCAAGCTTGTCCAGATCCCTCTGGATGGCATCCTGTCCCTCATGTGTGTCAACCCCACCACTCAGCTTGGTGTAATCTGCAGCTTACTGAGGGTGGACTCATTGCTACTGTCTATGTCTTTGATCAGGATATTAAACAGTGCTGGTCCCACTATGGGCTCCTGCGGGCTACTACTCATCTTTGATCTTCATCTGGCCATTGAGACATTGACCACTAATCTCTGGATGTGATCATCCAACAAATTTCCTATCCACTGAAAGGTCCGCCTATCAAATCCATACTTTTCCAATTTAGAGAGAAGGATGTTGTGGGACACTGAGTCCAGATAGATGATCTATGTAACTCTTCCCTTGCCCACTGAAATAGTCACCGCATCATTAACTTGTACTGCTGCGGCCGACAGAAGGAGAGACGCTCAAGGATTCGTTTTACAACCATACAAAAAAAAAAACAAAAAACCATCTCTTTCCAAGGTATAGGATATGATTGGTTTCCAGCATGTAAAAGGTAGAACAAAATATGAAGCACTCTGGGATGAGGAGATAATTTTAAAAGATGAAGAGGTTGGCAGAAATGCAGAAGACACAAGTCAGCAGTTGTCTAATACAAAACAGGAGTGAATTGTTTACTCATGACAGTGACAGGGATTTAGAAAGAACCCAGTGGCAGCTTGGGAAGTTGATGTTGGTCTTTTTCCATGCCAAGAGGGTAGAATGGGAAAATTGACTGAATTTGAAGTCGCTGACAGACCAAAATTCGGAAAAGGAAAAATCATAGTCACACACCCGAATCCAGAAGGGAGGAAGAATAATTAGAATTTGGCATTACAACACCAGCTTTGAAACAGCAGGGAGATGTCTCTTAACTTAGTCATAAAATCCACCAGACATAGGTAATTGATTTCATAGAAATATTGTTAAGCAAGCTACTGAAGAAGCACATTTCTTTTTATGTGTATGAGTAGCTTTATTGTAAATCCTGTATGATTCTTGAGATTCATTAAAAGGGAGGATCTGTAGATCTTTTTAAAGACCATCTGTTTTGATTCTGGGATCATCACCTTGTCAGGTTATGAGGAGCACTGTGTTCAGTAGAAAATAATAAATACAGTATTAAAATTCGTAGGAGGTATTTTTCTGATTAATAATGCAGATGCCTTACTTTCCTCATTTTAAAATCTGTTCCAGGGAACAATTGAAGTCTTTCATTCCATTTTAAAGATTTTTTTTTTTTTCCTTTGAAGAATGCTGTCTTGAAACTAAGAATAGTTTTTCTGCAGTTCTAAGCTCTGATTAATTTTTTTCCCCTCCAAATCAGGGATCCCGCACCCTTCTATTTGATTTATTATTTGTCTATTTAGAAATCTGACTTGAGCACCTTACAATGCAATATTTGCAGAACTGTCATAACTTTGTGATTTATGCAATGTAGGCTATATGATTTGTGCAAAATACATCAATATTACTTTTGAGGTTTCTGTCCAAACTGCAGAAACATAAAAGACTTTGATGTTTTTGCAAAACACTACTGAAGCAATTATACTTTGTTGCTATTAATTTTTATTAAGGCAGAATAAACATTAAACTTTGAAACTTCTCAAGTCAAAATATGCTTTAAATGTAACAGTTCAATATTTGAATTATACAAAAGAATCTTGGAGGGGCAGTAGGGAATCTCAGCTCATGGTTTGCATATGGGCACAACACATTTCTTATTAATGTTAATTGGATTTATAAGCCTGCATCAAAGGAAGAATATAGACTTAAAAGCAACTTTCAGTCATGCTCAGATCTCACTCCTTCTTTGGCATTTTGCACATTTTTCTAGAGTTTTTCTCAAACTCTATTTTTAACTAAACAGAAGTTTACTGTGGGCCATAATGATTCATTGTTTAATCAATTTATCAAGGTCAGCATTACTAGTCTACTTACAAAGAGACCTCTGTTCTTTCCTAACAATATTCTGCATGCTCTCTTATGATTCACCTGAAGGAATTTTCTGAATTAGATTAAGAAATAAAAAGATTTTTGTGCATTTTCCCAGAAACCACTGCCACTCTAGTTTTGATCAGAAGCAAAACAAAACAGATAGGTGGCTTCCTCAGCATCTTGTAGCCCAATATCCTATCCCCTGCACCTTTCTTCTTTCAGTACTGGAGACTGGGAAAAGGTTTCAGTAATTAGTTCTTCTACCACAATAACGTAGTTATTTTAATGCATATTTCTTCAAACAAATGATGTAAACCAGCAATGCATCTCACTTGGACTATAGTCAAGGCTCCATTTTATACATTTCTATCAATAACTACATGAGTGCATCATGAATCAGGTAGTCAGGATGGTATCACTATTTATATTGATATCTATTTGTACACCTCAGGCAAGGAGAAACTGATTGTTCTGATGCCTGGAGGAGAGTGAAACAATGGCACCTGCTGATGCTCCCTTTAGCTGACTATCAGCAAACAGCTTCCCACGAGTAATTGGTTGTACCACGGCAGAGAGAATGAGAATTCTTTGCTGGCAACTGCTGACCCACAGCTGCAATTAGGGCTTTGCAAGCATCAGACAATCCTGAAATTAGGGTAGGATAATGAGAAATAAACCCAAATCTTAACCCCCCACCTCTCCCTTCTTCCCGGGCTCAATTTCACTCCTGAATTCTCTGCCTTCTTCCCCACAGTGGTGCAGGAGGACAGGGAGTGGGGTCTGTGGTCAGTTCATCACATGTTGTCCTTTCCACTCCTTCCTCCTTAGGGGGAGGACTCCTCACACCCTTCTCCTGCTCCAGTGTGGGAGTCCCTCCCACACGAGACAATTTCTCCGAGTACTTCCCACAGGCTGCCGTTCTTTACGAACCTCTCCAGCGTGGGTCCATTTATAGAGGGTGTATTCCTCCAGGAACAAACAGCCAGAACATGTGCCCCCCACGGGGTCACGAGTCCATGAGGCCATGGGTTCTGCCAGGAGCCTGTTCTAGCATGATCTTCTCATAGCATCACAGCCTCCTTTGGGCGTGCACTTGCTCTGGCATGGGGTCCTCCACAGGCTGCAGATGGATCTCCCTTCCACCATGAACCTCACCATGGTCTCCAACATAGGCTGCAGGGGACTCTCAGCTTTGTCTCCTGGAACAGCTCCTGCCCTTCCTTCTACACTGACCTTGGTGTCTGTAAGGTTGTTCCTCTCTCATATTTTCCCTCCTTCTTCCTCTGGCTGCAATTTCTCCTGAATAATAACTTTTTTCCTTTTTATATGTGCCTAACCCGGAGGTGCTACCACCATCACTGATGGGTTCAGCCTGGGCCAGTGGCAGGTCTATCTTGGAGCCAACTTCATTGGCTTGACTGGACATAGGGGAAGCTTCTGGCAGCTGCTCACTGAAGGCACTCCTGTAGCCTCTCCACAGGCAGAAGTATCCCCAGAAAACAATTATACTACTGGGCTATCTGGGGCTCTAAGGTTTGGTAAGTCTTTTAATCCATGTGATTCCTTCCTCATTTATTTTTATAAAACACAAACTGGTCTTCCAATGTATTTCTTGCAAAATATTCTCCTGAAGTACAGACATTTGTTCAAAGAGAATAAGAAGAGAATATATATAATGCATGATATTTGTTGTAGAACGCAGCACAATTATACAAGGAGACATTAAAATAGTTACTGCATCATACAGTACTCTGTTCCTTTGTTGGGGATTAGCAAAAGGATTAGACCTTCTTCCTTTCCATTGTAGATCTAGTTTTGATTAATTTATGCTTTCAGCATATCTGGACTGTAGTCAATCAAGGACTAAATACAAAGCCACTATTTATTCTATTCGTCCTGCATTCTTTATGTACCATAATCAAATGAATACGCATCATACTTCTTTCTGACAATCCTCCAAATTGCTAAGCACCTTCCCTTGTTCTGATAACAATTGATTCTTGAGTCTTTAAAGGCTTTGGGTCTCAGCCTTCATTATAGCTTGTGCTTTAAAAGCTGAGTTGGTAGGACAACAGATTAAATTCACAGTTAGTGTTTGGTCATCTTCTTGGCAAACTTCAGTGTCATTGTAATTAATAATTCTCAAGTCTTGCTATATTAAATGCTCAGTTGCCAGAAGAGTCTCTACTGAATTGAGAGTCTGCATTGGTGAGACTTTCAATTTTTGTTTACTTATTATCCTAATAATAAAGGTGTTCCATGCTAATCTGGCTAACTGACTCATAGATACGCATTTTTTCTTCCCCCCTCCCCTTAGAGTTTCATATAAATTTGGAATTTTTTCCCTTTCATTTTAAAAAGAAGTACAGTTTAGACACTGTGCAAAAGAGTTTTCACAGATAGGACTACGAGGAAGGGATCAGATAGGATAAGACCCTTTGTATAAAGGTGAAGTACAGTGTTACAGTAAAGATGGCACAGATGCGCACCTCAAGATCAAAAAGAAAAAAATATGATGGGAAAGGGAGAATTGTTGGTTTAAAGTCCATGAAGAATTCTTCCCAAGGTGCACCGGTGCATCTGTTGTAGATGTGCCTATATTTATACTGACAGCTTTAGAGATATTTATGCAGGTGAGCATCTGTAGATAAGATCCTAGCAGGCAACTGCGAGGTGAAAAAGTGGTGAGATGCTGGTATCATAGTTACATATTTAACATAGCAATAAATAATGTAGAAAATAAAAGTTTGTCAGATATTAGACAGCACGATCTCTGCTCTCCCATAGAACTTGGATAGCATTTAGTTCCCAAACATCCCAATTTTTGCAGTAGTCTAAAAAATAACTTTGGAAAGATTCTGTCCATCTGTGCAGAAGATATCAATGGCAATATTTATCTTCTATTTTTACGCTTATTGTAAATTTTATTGGTGAAATACTAAAAAAATCAAAATTATGAAATATCTTCCTAAGATTAGATTCAGGCAGACATGACGTTATTTTTACTTTTAGCTGATGTAGTGTAAATAACAATGTATCATCCTCCTGATATGATCTTCCATTTTGTCTTGTGGGAAAGGACAGGGAATCATTTAAACCACAGAATGGAAGTTTATTCAGCTCCTTTTCTCTTTCTTAAAGATAGAGAAACTTATATATAATTTCATCACATACTTCTGCGGTCAACAGCACCTTCACTGCTGAAAACTGACCTTCATTTCTCTCAGGGAACACCATCATAAATCCACTTCACTGCTTGATATGGTTGGGTGAATTACAAATTATTGCCTTATTGCCTCTGATTTCAGGCAATGCTATGGTCGGCCTAGGTGCTGTATCTGGGAATCTCTGTCTCACAGGTGGTTGTCACAATAAATTCAGAATGATTAAATAGGTTATTTAAGGGATATAGATCATTTTATGCATACTGACCTACAATATAATAATAAGGTAATAAAATGTAGTACAAGTTGAGCTTTAGACCTGTTTCCATATCATGAAATTTTTTAATGTGAACACATGTAAATGTTGTAAGAACATGACCTACAGGTCTAGTTTAAAAAAAATCTCTCCAAGAGTCAGTGCTGTTCTGCTGTCCTTGCTCTACTTTTTGGAGCACACCTACTGTTTGGAGTAGGGGTAATAATTTAAATTTTAAGAGCCTTTAATATCTTGAGTAGAATTCTATGTGACAGTTTCAAAAATAATGACATAATTATTGCCTTCTATTAAATTCTGTATATTTTTAGATTAACTTCTGATTAGCATTTTCAATCCATGGGCTTTCCTCTGCTTTTTCTTTATTTCGGTGTTTTGTTTCAATGAGAGAAATCTTTCTGGTAGGACAATCATAAAGCCTGTGACCTTGAAGATCAAAATTCTCCTCCCTACATCACAATTTGCTGTAAGTACGATTTAGGCAAGTTTCTTTGATTTATTTCCCAAAAAAATTCATTATGTCAGTATTATTCCACTTTACATGACTATTGCTCATATATGCTCATTTTGCACATTCATTCAGACACCTTCAAACAGAAATGGCAGGATCATTTAAGACAAAAATGCTTTTCTGTGTCAAAATTACAATAGCTAACTATATACGTAAAAGCATTTCTTATAGAAGGACTATTTGTGCTTACCCAGATGGTGGAGGATGTTTTCGGCAGGCCAAGAAACACCCTTACTCTTGCTCTTTTTCTGCTTAATTCTTCGCAGAGCTGTAAGACCTCTGCCTGCAGTATTTGCATTTCCTTGGCACACAGGGACTGCAGAATCAGACAAAAATCCTACTGCAAGAGGCACAGAACACACAGCTATTGGAAAAGAATGTCCTGAGATTGTTTGGCCGTTATCTTGTGATTATCTAGTACATTTCACAGAACCTCTAGGAATGTTCCGTTAGAGTCTTTACAATCCTATGATATGGTTACAAAGAAGAGTTGAATGGAGATGTTTTGAACATTTTTATTCAGATTTTTCATCTGAGTGAACCTTGCTTTTCAATGACCCTAGATAAAAACCAAGACTTCATGTGCTGACGATCTTATGCAATCTTAAGAACATAATTGAAATATCACAATCTTGTTTTTAAAATGCTTGGTGAGCATTTTTAAAGCCAGCCATTACACTTACAGTATAATTTATATTGATCTCGGAGAAAAAAAAAAACAAACAGGTACAAACATATGAACTAAAGTTCTATACTATTCAAGATCTCTTCGATAGTCAAAAAGATTTTCTCTTGACTGTGGAAATTTTTTTACCCTTAATCATGCAGAGCCCCACCCTGGACCTTCATAGGCTGCGGGGGCACAGCTGCCTCACCATGATCTGCCACAGGCTGCAGGGGAACCTCTGCTTCAGCACCTGGAGCACCTCTCCTTCAGCAATGTCTGCTGAGTTGTTTCTCTCACACATTCTCCCTACTCCCTTCAGCTGCAGTTCTGGTTTATTCCCCTCCACCCTGCCCTTATCCCACAGGTGCCACCAGTGTCTCTGACAAGTTCAGCCTTGGCCATGGCAGGTCTGTCTTGGAGCTGGCTGGCACTGGCTCTCTCAGACACGGGGGAATTTCTTGACAGCTTGTCACAGAATCTAGCCCATGCAAACCCGACACATTAAAATCTGACAAATTTAATATCAAAGTATTTCGTATCTGATGATTAAAGAAAAGAAAAAAAATTGTCACAGTTCTACGCTTTATAATATATTTAAATAGAAGCAATAAAAAACCTCTCGCTTTTCACTTTCCTGTCTTTCCCCAATAAAAATTCCTCAGTTTCTCAAGACTTTTGAAAGTTCTCCCTGTTTGTTTGGGTTTTTAAATTATTTTTTAAAATTTTAAACAAACCAGCAGATCTCTGATTAAATAAACAATTATTTAAAGAAAGGAGAAAGAATAGGACTGCTTAAAACCAATAAATCACAACACCAAAAATACAAGCAAGCTTTATGGATTAATGTCTAGGATACATTGACTGATGCACTCTCTAGTGGATTTTAAGAACATGCAGATAATTCTATCTAAAATGAAAGCATGTGTCATTATCTCCAAGAGTTCCCAGAAGCCCAATAACAGTGCTAAATGACAGCACAGTGTGAATGTGAAGCAGCTGTGAATAGCTGTTTAATACTATCACTCTAGGCAAACAACGTAACAAGAATCAGCTCGACTCAGAAAATGTCCATTGCATTTTCTGCTTATTTTTCTGCGTCATTAAAAAAAAAGGTAGTAAAAACTCCAATCTCCTCACCTCTCTTCTTGCATCCTAGCTTTACAAGGCCTTTGTCATGTGCAGTTTTCACAGTTTTCATGGTACAGAAATAATTCATCTTGCTCCTTTATGTCTTGCTGACACAAGCATCAATGCGTGCTATATTATTAAACCAGTTGTCTCACTTGACTGGACTTTAAGACAGAATTCTCCTGTAGCCAAGTGAAAAATACTTCACCGCAGAGAAGAAGACCTGTCCACTTGGCTGAGTGTGAAATATGTGCTGGAATACATGCAGCTGCTGAGCCTGCCTAGCTGACATTTCTTCGTGCTGCTGTGTTGTGCTTGTGATGTCTACCAAAGAACTGGAAACCTTCCTAAGGTCAAACAAGTCCCATGGAAAGCAGAAAAGAGTAAGCTTAGATGCTCGTCTGACAGATGCTTCTCTCTGAACTGGCTTTCAGAGACATATTCTGTCTATCTGAAAGCTCTCTTTTGTTGGCTGCTTTATGCCACTTAAATGCTTTAAGTGGTTGTGCGCGATGAGACATGGTGACAGGAGAAAGATGGAGCTCACCAGACAGCTAAGGAAGGGCCAAGGAGATTGCATAGAGCTGAGAATCATCCCTCAGATGACTGAAACTGTAGGAAGAGTGGGTAGCTGAGAGACAATGGGGTGTCATGTTACTTAGGGCATAAGGGGTACTCATCCTCCATTTCCAGCAAGTTATACATTGCTTCAAGTAATAGCTGAAAAACACGAGTGTTTCAGAGATAGGTAAAGATTTTGGAGACATATGAATTATTCATTTATATTATTCCCTTGACCACCATAAGTTTTACATCTACTTGTTTGGGAAGGGTCACCCTTTGCCTACTTACTGAGTTCTTGCTCTTGAGTTTACTCAGAGGTTTGCATAAATATTTACAAGCTGACTTCTGTGTCCTCTTCATTTTAAGTAGCATAGAAAAGTAAAAGGAAGAATAAAACCTATTTTCTTTCATAATAAGTGCACTAAAAGAAAATGAGGAGACACACTGTGCATATGGAATACTAAATGTTCCTTCAAGACATCTTATGGCAAGATAACGTGAAGGGATAAATTAAGACTGAAGTATGACCTTTCCCTATTTTAACAGAAAGCTGGAGAATTGTTAATCTATTAGTACTGACAGTCAGGTGAGCATTTTCCTGCATGTAAGGACTTGAGTAATTTCTTCTGGTTTTGGATGGCACTGAAAGAATTGTATGCATTTCTATGCTGTTTTGTTGTTGCTACTTCACTGCTCCAGATGTGGTGTCTAGGTCTGGGTATGGTCCTGCTGTGACCAGAACTGCAGAGAAAAGAAAGCCTGAACCACAAATGCTGGTTCCCTACTTGGCTGTGCTTCATCCTGCAGCCCACGTGGAGGATAGCTAAGACTCCTGCTCTCTGTTTTAGTGATAAGATAATGTTGCACGTCTTCTGGTGAAAAACCTGTTAAACAGAAGGCAAATATTCTGCGTGTGTGTGTCAAGATTTATACTGTCTCTGGAACTCAGAATTTTTATTGGGAAGCAGGTCCTTGGGCTTATGCAGAAATAGAGAAGCTCTCCCTGTCCTGCTTTGAATAAAGGTATGCTGAAGTTCTGGCTGTGGAACTCAGTGGACTTTGGTTGTGAAGTGTTAGTAAAAAACACAGAGTTTTTATGTCTCTCTTCTGCTTTCTTGCTGTCATGTCTAGCCAGTAGACCCCTTGCCAATGATTCCAAGCTATGCTTTGAGGAGTAGAGTACCAAACACCACTGTACCACTCAAACAGGCTTGATAACACCATACTGCTGGGACAAGCGAGGACAAGAGTACACTTGGATGCCCCTCTGAAAACTGTTCTTTTAGACAGGCATTGGCATTGCTTTCCACACAAGTGAATTTCTAAGTAGTATGTGGAGTTTCTGGTATTTCTCAGATTTGGGATAGGATTTACTGGACTTGCTGAAGAGCTATTAAATTTTTTTTTTTTCTGTCCTTTAGTAGGTTGTTGAATGTGAGATGGAATGTTGCATAGTCTCCAAGAGTGGAGATATGTTTAGGGCCTTCTATCCCTCACTGTTATCCCTTTTTTGATTACTCTGCCTTTATTGCTGGGAGGTAAAAGCAAATGTTAATTCAATGGATCTGCCAGGCATTTAGCGTGTGAACCTAGATAAAGAAACCAAATAGCTCTGCTAATCTGGGCAGAAGAGAATTTCTTTACTGTCATTCCAAAAGCTTGATCACTTTGCTGTGCAGAAGTGCTGGGCATAAAGCTGATGGAAAAGCAGTCTTCTTGGATCTATGCTCCAAGACAACAAAGAGTGAAATACTGCAAATAACAGGGCATGTTTTGGTCCTGGAAAGTAATCTTTGTCAACCCGGGTCCAACCCATCACCGGGATCTGTGTTGACTCTTAACAAAAACTGGAAATTACAAACTGGCAATAAAAGTTAAAATAAAGGAGTTCCCACTGCAAGAAACTATGAAAATTTGTGCGATTCACTTACAGATAGAAGAAAAAGTCTGTGAAAGAACCTAAAATTCACCACACATTACCCTTCCTGAATCTTTTTGTCTGTCTTACCAAGAGTATGAAGTTTAAAAGCAAGTGCTGGGTTTTGTACCTGGGATGGGGCAACCCTGGTTGTGTGTACAGCCTGGGGAATGAGAAGCTGGAGAGCAGCACTGTGGAAAGGCGCCTGGGGGTTCTGATCAAGAGAAAATTGAATGTGAGTCAGCAGTGCCCTGGCAGCTGGGAGGACCAACCCTGTCCTGGGGGGCATCAGGCACAGCATTGCCAGCTGGGCAAGGGAGGGGTTTGCCCTGCTCTGATCTGCTCTGCACTGGGGCGGCCTCACCATGAGTGCTAGGGGCAGTTTTGGGTGCCACAATATAAAAAAGACACTAAACTATTAGAGAACATCCAAAGGAGGGCCA